>CM042253.1:33504634-33612134 GCA_023566225.1 Romanogobio albipinnatus
GACCCCAAACGTTTAAATGGTTGTGAACAGAAACAGGAAAATGTCAACGTGAACGTAAGTGATTTTATAGAATGATACAAATTTTTCAATGAAAGCTTATAAATGCATTTAAAATTGTGACTGAATCAAATTGCTGTTAACATTTAGAATCAATTTGAATCTAATAGAAAACAGGAAATAAATATTTTTTTTTTACCATTATATAAAATACATTAAAGCTTATAAATGTATTTAAAAATGTGACTGAATCAAATTCAAAAGAATGCTTTTGAATTAAATTGAAGAGCAAAAAATCTAAAATCGCTGTCAATCCAAAGATTCACAACAACAGATTACTCAGTGTATAGTACGAGTGTATTTTAATGTGAAAGTGTGTGGGTGGCTTGTCTCATTGAAGACGCTTCACATTAAAAACAAAGACAATTTATTCTTATCAGATTTTCCTGTTCTGCATATTAATTATCTGTATTTGTCGGCAAAACATTGCAACCATGCACCTCGAGGCATTTGTGCAGATTGCAAAGGACTTGTTCATTAATATTTATGCTGTAGCTATTTCCATTAACGCATCAGTAAATTGTTATATCAGATTCAGAGGGCTTTCGCCCTCAGTATCTAAGAGCTGATATAGTCACAGAACACGACAGAAGAACCCAAACGCTTATCTGCCGGTGTCCCATCGCATTAAGCAAGAGAGCAGGAAAGACCCTGGCCTATACAGAAGTGGTGCTTGTGGTGTTTGAGTGTGTCACGCCTCACCCCGAGCCTCTGATAGATCTAGGAGAGGCAACTCACACTGCACCTGCCCTACTTTGGTGTGACTAATGAACCTGAGGTGTCCTGAATCTGTCCACTGACAGGGGGAGGGGAGGAGAGGTGCAGATCTGGTCTCTCAGCTGGCCATAGCCGCTCACTATAGAGTGGTGATGGATATGCAGTCTCATCTCTGGGCACAGAGCCAGGCCGAGCCTGGACACATGAGAGTGCACACACACAGGTAACAGTCAGCAAGATGCTGCATCAATTAGCAACGCTGCTTGGGGAATGACCACGGATAGGGTGCCACATCTAACTATAGGTAGGGGGCACAGAGACATACTTCTCAACATGAAAGTGGTGTTCCTGGAAGCAAGCCGACAGCTTCATTTCCCGTGACGGGGATATGCAAAGTTGATCAAATCATGCTGTATCAAAGGAGGACGTTCTTTTCAAATTTCTAATGATTGCCTTCATTTCCCTCACTTCCTCAGAGACCCTCGACTGGTTCTCAAGGACAGATTATGGACTGGGCCGATGGGACCTCTAGCTGCCAGTGGGCTACGAGCTGAGATAAATGCTGAAACAAGCCACTACAGATGTAAAATTGAGACATATAGATGAATGGCGCTCGAACATTTGCCAGTGAAGGTTAGCAGAATGTGAAAAATGAAGAATGAAAAATTATCCTCACTCCACCACCAGCATTAACACCCTTCGAACACTGATATTGACTGTGGTACACTTAAGATATTTCAACTTTATATCTTGTATTTGCGATATTGTGCAATTGTCTCTTTATTTTTCATATTCATAATACAATTACTCATTCTGTGGTCATTACATAGATCTTAAATTAAGGCAAATATGATTAAAAATGCCAAATAAAATCGTTTTAACAAATTAACATTGTATTCTGAACAAAATATTCAAAAAAAAAACTTGCTGTGTAGCATAGTGAAGTCCAAATGTAATGTTGAATTGAATGTAAGGAAAACTTAGTTTGGAGTAAAAAGGTGAGACAAAATAAATATTTGACTTCAAGCAGAAATATTCTTGCAAAATAAGACTGGCGATATACCAGTAGACATGAGATTTTGGACTACAATCTCTATCGCAGTTACGCTCATGCGACTTTGCTGTGCTGCGCCGTCACAAAAGCTTATCGTTTGCATGCATTTTTAAGCAATGCGGTTTAAAAACAGGTGATTTTATACCGCTGAAGGGTAATTATCAGCGAAAGAGAACTAATTTCATTATATGCACACGCTCTCCGAGAGACCTTTTCTCAGCGCTGTCTGAGAGATGCGCAACATGAAGAGCACATGAGAACTGAACGAGCGCTTTCTGCCGCCTAATTGGGCGTGATCGGTTAAATATACATACCTGTGTGTCAAAGTGACCATGTATTAGCAAGTAAACAGTCATTTATGTCTTAAGTTAACGTAAACAGTTGAGAGAGAAAACGCATATATATAAGTATATTGGATCAGTGCAGTCTTCAAATGACAGCATCCAAATTAATTAAATGTTAATCAAACAGCCAAAAGAGAGAAAATCTCTCACTGCTCTTGACTGAATCACTTTTGTACCTTTAATAAGAATAAATGTATATTTAATTTACACAGTAAAGACTAGGCAATGTTTTTTATGCATTTGATTTCTTCATAAATGTTTTGTAGTATTTCTATTGCTTGAAGTTTTTCAGGTAGGCATTCTGAAGTGAAGTGCCACGTTTGTGCAAGAAAAATATCCATATTTAAAACTTTATAGACTAAAATAACTAACTTCCAGCGGATTGCCACATGCAGCGATTTATGGCGAAAAAATAACCCCTGAGCAAGTGTATTGACGAACACAGGAACGCAGAGAATAGAGCAAAACAAAACACTGGTCATGAATTAGTCTAAAACGAGAATTTTTAAAGACAAATGGCGGAGGATTTCGATATAAGAGAAGAGAGGCTTGAGTTTGTTGCCCAGCCCTATCCACGAGAGGCGTCAAAGCTTGAGAGATGCTCCTATACTCCTATACATATACGTGTCAGGGGTTACTCTTTTGCTGTAAGTCAACTGCATACGGCAATCCGCCGGATGTTAGTTATTTTAGTCTATAAAGCTTTAAATATGGATATTTTTCTTACACAAACGCACCACTTCGCTTCAGATGGCCTTTATTAAGCCCCCCGGAGCCGTGTGGAGCAGTTATATGATGGATAGATGCACGTTTATGGATTTAAAAAAACGAAAACAACAATTCTCTGCCATTATAAAGCTTGGAAGAGCCAGGACTTTTTTGATATAACTCTAATTTTCATTTTTGGGTGAACTAACCCTTTAAATGCAAAAAGCTTGCACAACAGCTCTTGCTTACTGATGTGAACAAGTGATTTATCTTTCATCCAAAGCCACATGGAGCAATTTTGAGTTTGGAATCATGGTTGCGGCTATTTGGTGGACACTTTTCACATTTCTGAAGTGATGTGGTTGTAGCGGGGTTGAACAACATGGATGGTGGAGGTATGGTGGTAATGTGGCAGTAAACTACAGCAATATGTATTCTCATTTTCCCCAGTGGCTACAGCTCCATACAAATAATGAATAAAGTTAGTGTAGTGTGGTAATGCAGTCAGTCAGTGGGTGAGGTTTGGCTCTCTTGCATCTGGTCCATGTCTTTTGCATGTTTTGCAGGGAGCGTCCATTCGCGGCTGACTTCCAGAAAGGTGGGATTGACCAATGGCATTTCGGGTTGCAATGAAGTGGGTGGAGTCCCGAAAAGGGTGGATACAAGGATAAATGGTTTTCGCGCGAGCAGAGTGGAGGCTCGGGCGCGAGTGTGGGGGGTGATAACGCGTGTGCTGCGAGTCGTGTCCAGGCTCGCATGGGCTTGGTTTGCGCGCAGAGATGTCATGCGCACACGCGGGTTTTGGAGGAGCTCACGGGCTGCCGTTTCCTCACGTGTAGATCTGTTGTTCTCTCGCTGGAGTGATTTACTGCGCGGTTATTAATGCCATTATAATGCCGCCATATTAACAACACGTATTCTTATTTCACTTATTTCTGTGCCATAGTTATTATATTGATTAATAATAGATTGTTAGCTAATCTGTGTGCTTTGTATATGTGCATTTCTGAAATGCATAACATGTACAAATCAATTTAAATTGTAATGTAGATGCATTTTCTGTGAAGCTGCTTTGAAATGACATGTATCGTGAAAAGCGCTATACAAATAAATTTGAATTGAATTAAATCAAGGTCACAAAAACAAGTATCAATAAGGACAACAATAATGACAACATTAAATGGGAACTAAACCGCTCCAAAAATTATATGATTTCTTAATACAGTTTTTTTTTTTTCAGAACCAAAAAGCTGGAGTGCTGATATCTTGCAATTGCAAAAACAGGGCCTCTAGTGAGGCATGTTCTCCAGACACTCACAGGACCTTGCATAATCCGGCCTTGCTTGTTCAAAACTGTAAATGTTCTGTCATTTCCTACTGTAAGAGGCAGAGACATCCTGGGGTAAATAACTTCCTCAGCAGCTCTGCCCACTTCAACAAACAGTGTTCTGCAGTGATATATTGGGCTAATGATGTGCTCGAGGACAATAAATATAATACTGACGCAATAAAACCTCACACATTCATTTACCTTCTTTGAATGTCTATAATGTGAACTTAATAAGCATCTCTCCATGAAGAAATAAATCCAAATCTCTGTAATTTTTTTACCAGAAACATAATTAGAGGGAGAGTGTATCTAATATAGTCCAGATGAAAATTGGCCCTGAGCAGTTGGAGAACGATGCTGAGAGGAAATGCACAAACATTTTCTGTTTCAATGAGCATTGAGATTTTCTACTTGCGTCTGGTGATTAAACATGGTGTAGGATTGTGCAGATATAAACCATTTATCATTCTGTATCCCCTGACATAATCTCCCATTAACATACCCACCATTAAATGACGATCAAGAATCTGATTTTCCATCTTTCGTACTACTTATGCATATACTGTGATGCTCCTTAAACTGTTCTTATTACATATCTAACATAACTTCGAGAATGTCTTCAAGAGAAAAGGTATCTGCTTTATTTAAATATAGGCGTCGGCGTAATTAGTCGATTTGAGTGGAATGCATAGATTTATGTTCCCCAATGATGGCGGCTCACAGGCATGCTGAAAATCAGCCGTTATTACAAAAATATTGAGCCCGGTGGAAATTTCTTAAACAGAGACCGGACAAAATTGTGCTCTGCCACTCTGTAAAAATGAAATGGCAAACCACAGCAGCACAACTTCTATGCAGGAGCATCTGAAAATAAAGAAAACATCCCGGGGCTCTCTTACCTCAAAAACAAAGTATTTGGACTATTACAGTGAAATTTTACACAGCACTAGAATACGGTCTCATATTTTTCACTCATATTCTCAAACATACTCTCTGCAACTGGTTACAGAGCATTTAACACTGTTGTTGGTTATTTAAAATATTTAAATGGATGAACTTGCGCCTCGATTGGTCTCATTTAATTATACACTGTCAATCGTGGTAAACCTTAACGGTTTTCTGAACACCGCCATGTTTGACACTGTTGCTATGCTACCACTGTGGTTAGTTAGAATGCGGTTGTGACTTCAACTATTTGATCATACAGCTGAAATAACATATTCAAGCAGCTACTTTAATCTCCTGACTGAACAAAACATTTCATGGTTCACACTGGATTCACAAGTTTCTGCTGTAAGTCCACAAAAGTGACTGTGAACGCAGCCATAGTAACGTTAAACGCCTTTCCTTATTACAGTCCTGCAAACTCTTTTTTGGCATTTTAACATTGTAAACGAAGCATTTTGCTGCACTCTGACAAGAAAATAAAGGGAAAAGACAACATTTGCTAGTAAAGTAAATAATAGTCAAGTAAATAATAATAAAAACAAAACAAAAAAAAAACTGCATTTCTGTAGTACTGGTAGAATCAAGTATATTCAGTACCCAATAATGGACAGCTGCTTTCAGTCGCTTCCACGTTTATCTAAGCGCAGGGGTCCAGACTAACTAACTGCAAAAAGATTATTTAAATATAAATCCTGGATGTTCGGCGCATCTCTGTGTGAATGTATGGCACAGACGCGTGGTTTCATTTACCACACACACACACACTGAAGCACACGTGACACTCAAGTGTTTATACTATATATATATATATATATATATATATATATATATATATATATATATATATATATATATATATATATATATATATATATATATATATATATATATATATATGTATTAGGGCTGCAGCTATCGATTCTTTTTGTAATCGATTAATCTAGCACTTAATCGATCGATTAATCGGATTTAAAAAATCCGCTTTTTTTAAACAACCAAAACAAATAATGCATAACAAAAATGAAGAGGAAAAGCAATTTAATTTATTAATATGCACAACAGGTTTCATGCTGTAATCTAGCCCTGACATCAAAGTAAATATCTGTTTTATGTAGATTTCTACACCTGCAGCATATACCATTTGGCTACTAACAAATATTATATAATTTCTGGGGTGAGCCTATTTGCTATGGTAACCTAGCAACGTGTGTGTGTGTGTGTGTGTGTGTGTGTGTGTGTGTGTGTGTGTGTGGCTTCATTGCAGTTTGGTACGGCAGAAATACATACATTAATTTTCAATAGAACGCTGCATTTGGCTTGCATCACTTGCATTGCGGTGCATTTTAGGTGAAGCATCCGTTCGAAAAATCGCGTCACAACATCACGTCCCGGTGTATACAGTGAATGCATGCTGACATTATTGTGGCGTGGCTACATAAAAGTTTAAGCATATGTGATGCATTGCCACGATTGGTCTGACTGGCGCGTGAATACGTTTACTACTTTGCTTTCCATTTTTTGCCCTCATAAGGTTTTAGAGTAAGTTCCTGATAAGGTTTTTACTGTAAATATTTTCTACTATTAAAGTTGGAATTTTTCCAACAAATGCAAAAAGTGAATTTCTTTGTGATTTTAAAATACTTCAAGGAAACTTTCAGCAGTTATTGTCTATGGGGCAGATTTATGTTTGTTTTACATTAGATAGGCTACAGATAAATTAGCAAAGTAGGCCTACAAGAGAGAGAGATTGTGTGTGTGAATTACTCATACCGTCTCTATTCATTATGAAGCTGTGGTTTGTACTTCAAATGTATTCAAATATATGCCTATAACGGTTGGGTTGAGTTTCTAAGCTACTTTAGTGACTTTACTTCAGTCACAGGACAGCGTTGACACTGAGTTTCTGCCCTGCCTTCAGCGCGCGCATGCGTTGTCAGAGACGCAACACGGCTCGGCTCTCTGTGTCACAGAAAAAAGCTTGAGCACTGAACGGATAAGTTTTCCGTATTGTTGTTTTTTCATAGTGCACAATCGCTTCAATGTTCAGACTGGCAAGCCTTTAAACGCATTTACTTGACAAACTTTATGAGGACGAAAGTGAAAGCGATCTGGCTTCGCGCACGCCGTGTGTGTGTGTGTGTGTAGCTATAAGAACGGCAATCAACTTACCTGTATAAACTGTGTAAAACATGCAGTTACTATAGTGATTCTGGGCATCTAGAATCTAAACTAAATTGTATCATAATGTATCACGCACTATGGTGTGTTTCCTGAACATTGAACAGCAGTCCGTGTGAATCAGATCCCTGCGCGTATAGTGCGCGTCATAGGAATTTAACGAGGCTTCGAGGCAGAATTTTTGCCTCGAGGAATTTTTGTAATCGAGTTAATCGAGTAACTCGATGAATCGTTTCAACCCTAATATGTATATGTATATGTATGTACGTACATACATACATACATACATACTGCAGGTATGTAATTAGGCCTACACTGATCTTTGGTGATAAATAATATAATTAGGTAAAAGTTAATTCACAGATTAGTTAGGGTTAATTATTTATTGGCAAATGGATGCTTAATATTTATCAGTAAATTAACCAAAGGATTAATCAACTATTCAGGGGAAAGAAAAAAAATGAAACGGAAAAAATAATTCTTAGATTTGATTAATCGAAAAAATTAATAGATAGATTAAACTATTGAAAAAATAACTTGTTCCAGCCCTAGATACTATACATCAATGGCTCAGTTTCAAAACCTAGTGAGCTATCTTGCTGACTACATAGGGAGATGCCTTCTATTACAGCATCTTAGGTTACTGATATAAAGTGTCTATATCTATATAGGGTGTAACTATAGGGTGTCACTATAGATTTAAAATGAACTCAATGCAATATTAATATTGTGATGCTCTAAGAAACATTCAGCTTTGCCATCACAGAATATTTTAACATTCTAAATATTTTGATAACAAATAATATTTTACAGTATTACCTTTTTTAAAGTATTGTAATTAGTCAAAATAAATTAAAATAGTTTTTATACATTTCAGTTATACCTTGTAATATAGAATGATTTGCAAGTATATTTGTAATTGCATTATGGGATTGTTTTCTCCACAAAGGATACCTGTAATGCTGCTTTAAAGTTTTCGACAAAATAAGGTATCTTTGTAGGGAGCATGATTAAGTTGCCTGCCTGGAACTGCCTATGGAGAAAAGCCACTTGAAACAGAAGTGATAATGTACTGTATATTGCCAGTAAACGTCTATTTTCAGCTACATATTTAGACAGGGTTGGTCCCAAAGTAAATTTAACGAAACAACTCTTACCTAATTTAATTTCCAACTAAAGTATAACTTTTGGAAAAATAGTTTTTTTATTCAATAGTCATGTTTACCGTAAAGAAAAATGAGGTCATACAAACTATATTAAATGACTAAGAAAATTAAGTTACTAACATTGATTATTCTGAACAGCTGCTTTTAATAAAAAACAACAATTAATTAACTAAGACATATTTTGTCCAGAACAACCATCTGAATGGATTTAAAAGTAAATGTATAGTTTAGTTCTCTGCATAGTTTTTACAATATAATCTAAGCCAACTCAAAAGTAACTAGGTCAAGCAAAAAGCCAAAGCAGAAAATGCTCCAGGTGTTATCCACAGCTGCAAATCTTTTTCTCCAGCCCAAAGTGTTCAGAGCGCCTACAGATAAAGCATACTGCAATGCCCTGAACAGGTCAGTAAAAGCAGAGTTCTCACAGAGACACACAATTCGGCCACAATTACAGTCCACTTCAAGCATTTGACTGCTCCAGTCTCTCTCTCATTTCACCACAGTTATTTTCTTTGCTCTAGTCTCACTGCAGTCTGCAGTCCAGAAAAGAATAGAGTGCTAATTAATTTCTAAATCCAGCCTATTCTCAGAGATGAACAAACCTAAAATCTTGCTTTTGATTAATGTGCCGATTGCAAGGATTTTCAATTACGATCCTCAAAACCCCCACCCCCAAAAAAATCAACGCATTGTCATCAGTTAATCGGCACGCAACTACTGTACGGCAACTTTGTTTCACATTTCTGATTTAAACTAATGAGTTCATGATTTCCTGAGTTACAAATAATGATTAACTGATTATTTCATAGGAAACAAAAAAAAATTCTGTTTTCATATTTCATTCCAACATTTCAAATGGTGCAAATGAGCAGAAAATAATCTACTTTAACACGTTTCTGAAGAAACAAACTGGATTTTGAGAACATCAAGCAAAATCATAACTAACAGAGATTTGTTTAAAAGGCTTATGCATATCTGCACTATTATAACAGATGAGAATGGTAGTGTAAGTTTTACCATTATAAATACCAAATTATAAATAAATGTACACTGTAAAAAAGTCTGTATAAATAGGGCACAATGTACTGTATAAATATGAAGTAATTTTGCGTATTGGTTTTTTACATGCGTTTTACCTGTATTTTGAATTACACATTGCATTAGTTTGTGTTTTAAGGGTTAATGGAAATTACCATAAAATTACTGGATAATGTCCTGCAGAAAATTACCAGTACATTTTCCGTTTTTTATGTTTTACAGTGTATACATTTCAAAATGTATGTTAAATGTTATATAAACTAAAAAAAAAATCAAAAGTGAGAGTAAATTATAAAAGAAAACTTTCTTGAACTTTCTATTCAAAGAATCCTTAAATCATGGTTTCCACAAGAATATTAAAGGCCCACTGAAGTGCTTTGAAATGTGCAGAATTATTCAATGTGTTGATGTCATTTCTCCTGAAATGGCTCCAGCTGTTTGCAGTTCCTCCCCTTTTTTGAAACAGCCAATATCGTTTCTTTAATACCACAGTTTGACTAGAGCCTTTCTAATTGGTAAAGCCAATTTCCTCCTAATCTCTAACCGTTTATCATCATATTCTCCTCCATATCGCTTTGAAAAACAGCATTCTGTGCAGAATTTAAAAGGGTCCGATAAGTTTTGTTGTCTGCACTGACTCTGCACTCTCGAGTATCTAATGTTAGTCTAACTTTAGACCAGAGCCGTTGGTGTGTGTGTGTGTGTGTGTGTGTGTGTGTGTGTGTGTGAACACTGCGCCTCGAGCTCCCATGTGTGCGGATTATTTTCTGTCTTCTGTTGCAAACATTCATTTATTTTTGTTTTGTTGGGTAATGCTGTGGTCGGAAGTGGAGTTTGCGCCGGACTCGTGCGGGCTATTTGATGTCAATCGCCTCCGTGTTTGCATCGACTCGTTACGTTGAGTGAGCTATCCGTATTTTTCACCCGGACACACGCGTTACAGTATCCTAAAATATGATTTTGTACGTCTTATGTATTTACTTGCAAGAATGTAGCCCCTACCAAACTTGTACACGCCGTTTAGACAGGCTATCCCTAACCCTCGCACGTCCGAATTTAAGGAAGTGACGTATATGCCGTAAAGCAGTCGAATTTTGTAGTTCTTTTTTTTCTCGGGTTACTACCCGAAACCCGAAGTTTAAAAGTACGATTAAAAACGATACAGACCCCGTCAGGCTATGGCAGACGTGTCATTCAACCTATTGTAAGTCGATGTATCATCACAAGAGTCTTGAAAATATATTATGAAGGTTGAAAAGTTACCTAGTGCTGCTTTAAATACTCTCCCTCCCATAAATTTTGCATCTGAAACGGAAACTCGTACAAATACATATGCAATAAGGTCAGCCGCAAAAATAACCTGTCCATGGCTTTTCTGCGCAAATTTTTCACTGCGTGTCTTTAGTAAATCCTGACAGTAGTTTTTTTAACGCCAAAAGAGGGGTTGGTGCAAGCTGTTAGTAAATCTGGCTCTATGAGGCACAGAGATGTTGAAACAAAACGTGTTACAACCTCAGTCTTTAAATTTTTCAAAAGCACATCTGTGCTTCAGACTACGCAAATAATCCACCATCAGGGGGCACACTATCTTGAACCGCAATCTTCAATACACATTGACATGTATGGGACGGTAGGCTTGAAAAAAATAAAAATAAACGCACATGCACAGAGAAAAAGGCGTTTCTGTATCAGCAGTGCTTCATACATGACTGCTCTTGGAAGATACTGGCAAGCATTAAGAGCAGTATGGAGTGAGCAGCAGGTCGTGTTCTATAAATGGCAAGACTAGATTATGGTTGAAGGCAGGAACCAAACGCCTGCCATAATCCTTTAAACCTGACATGCAAATGTACAGTTCCTTCACAAGCTAATCAAAATTCATACAGGACACAGAAGTGTTGCGATAGTAACAAGCAGCACCTCTCTGCATACAATCTAAACAGCAAAAGCATCACGGTTGAGCTTGGCTGCCAAACTAGAGCGGAGCTGAGGGAAGCGGTTTGGAGATATCACAGCATGGTTAGGCTACAGATGGCTGCGTGAGGTTTTAATAGGATCCATATGGAGACAGGTATCCAGCACAGCAGTTTGTTTAAAACTCGGAGATGCACACTACAACTCTGGGCGAGAATGCACTTGGGTTTTTTGATGGACTGGTGAGGGAAAGAGAAAGATTGTGCTGCTGGAAAGGCTCATTTTTTTCTTGAGGCAGTGTTAATATGCTCCAGAAAGTTAGAAAGATGCAAGGGGGTTAAGAAAAAAAAACATGGCTGCATGGTTTCAGGCATAACCTCACTGATAAATAAATGAGCTACACGAGGGACATACAAGGCGGTCTTGGCAATTTAGAAATAATGATAAAATGGTGCACAAAATGCTGAAGTCATAAATAAGAAGCATTCAAAAAGTTTTGCGCAAGGATTGCACAAACACTAATAACTCAATGTTCCTGATTCGTTCAACATGCATGTGATTGCACAAGCAATTTCAGGGATCATCAGTGAGGAATTATTCCACTTCATACATCTTGTGAAGTTAGAGATAGTTCAGCCAAATATTAAACTTCTGTCAGTATTTACTCACCTCATGTTGCTCAAAACTCCTATGCTTTTATTGTTCTAGGAAACCTTTTAGGGTGAACTTTTTCTTTAAGCACACCTTTCAGCCAAAAGAGAATATACAATAAGATATATATATATACAGTGAGGAAAATAAGTATTTGAACACCCTGCTATTTTGCAAGTTCTCCCACTTGGAAATCATGGAGGGGTCTGAAATTGTCATCGTAGGTGCATGTCCACTGTGAGAGACATAATATTTTTTTAAAAATCCAGAAATCACAATATATGATTTTTTAACTATTTATTTGTATGATACAGCTGCAAATAAGTATTTGAACACCTGTCTATCGGCTAGAATTCTGACCCTCAAAGACCGGTTAGTCTGCCTTTAAAATGTCCACCTCCACTCCATTTATTATCCTAAATTAGATGCACCTGTTTGAGGTCATTAGCTGCATAAAGACACCTGTCCACCCCATACAATCAGTAAGAATCCTACTACATGTGACTACTAACATGGCCAAGACCAAAGAGCTGTCCAAAGACACTAGAGTACTAAATTGTACACCTCCACAAGGCTGGAAAGGGCTACGGGGAAATTCCCAAGCAGCTTGGTGAAAAAAGGTCCACTGTTGGAGCAATCATTAGAAAATGGAAGAAGCTAAACATGACTGTCAATCTCCCTCGGACTGGGGCTCCAAGCAAGATCTCACCTCGTGGGGTCTCAATGATCCTAAGAAAGGTGAGAAATCAGCCCAGAACTACACGGGAGGAGCTGGTCAATGACCAGAAAAGAGCTGGGACCACCGTTTCCAAGGTTACTGTTGGTAATACACTAAGACGTCATGGTTTGAAATCATGCATGGCACGGAAGGTTCCCCTGCTTAAACCAGCACATGTCAAGGCCCGTCTTAAGTTTGCCAATTACCATTTGGATGATCCAGAGGAGTCATGGGAGAAAGTCATATGGTCAGATGAGACCAAAATATAACTTTTTGGTCATAATTCCACTAAACGTGTTTGGAGGAAGAAGAATGATGAGTACCATCCCAAGAACACCATCCCTACTGTGAAGCATGGGGGTGGTAGCATTATGGGTGTTCGAGGGTGTTTTTCTGCACATGGGACAGGGCGACTGCACTGTATTAAGGAGAGGATGACCGGGCCATGTATTGCGAGATTTTGTGGAACAAACTCTTTCCCTCAGTTAGAGCATTGAAGATGGGTCGAGGCTGGGTATTCCAACATGACAATGACCCGAAGCACACAGCCAAGATAACCAAGGAGTGGCTCTGTAAGAAGCATATCAAGGTTCTGGCGTGGCCTAGCCAGTCTCCAGACCTAAACCCAATAGAAAATCTTTGGAGGGAGCTCAAACTCTGTGTTTCTCAGCGACCGGCCAGAAACCTGACTGATCTAGAGAAGATCTGTGTGGAGGAGTGGGCCAAAATCCCTCCTGCAGTGTGTGCAAACCTGGTGAAAAACTACAGGAAACGTTTGACCTCTGTAATTGCAAACAAAGGCTACTGTACCAAATATTAACATTGATTTTCTCAGGTGTTCAAATACTTATTTGCAGCTGTATCATACAAATAAATAGTTAAAAAATCATATATTGTGATTTCTGGATTTTTTTTTTTTTTTGATTATGTCTCTCACAGTGGACATGCACCTACGATGACAATTTCAGACCCCTCCATGATTTATAAGTAGGAGAACTTGCAAAATAGCAGGGTGTTCAAATACTTATTTTCCTCACTGTATATGGCAAATTTCCAGGGCAAAATGGCTCATTTCACATTGCCCATCTCAAGAGACTGTTATGGACTTCTTTAAAACAACCAATATGAAATCAATTACATCTATGGCCATCCTTTGAATGATTTATGCAGGGCATTTCCTTTCCTTCCCTTGTAAAAGAAACTACTGAGAACCACTTTGTATTAAAAGAAAAATCCAGTTGTTTTACTCTAGCAATACAGGCCCTTGATGCTTCAATTGAGGGTTATTAAAAGCAATATCCCTGGTAATACACAATATGTACAATGTTGGTATGGAGAGTATAGAATCCCATCTGTCACTTGCTTAGTTAAAATTTAATGATAATATTCACTTTAATTCCTCCAACAGCAGCTGCCCAATAAACAGAGGTGCTGATGGGAAAGATAAATTATTATGATCATTATAACAGATTTTTTTATACACTACTACCAATCTGTTTGGTGTCACCTGTTTATTCTTTATTATTACTCTTTTCACCGATTTTAAATTAAAACTATGAAATAAAACATGCTTGGACAGTACCCAAATTTGACTGGTGTTTAAACTCTGTATCATTACTGGTAACATATTTCTATTCAGTGTGTATCTGACACTAATATTTCATTGTACACCATATATATATCTGAAAGCATTAGATTCAACAAACTGCATTCATACTACACTTCTGTCCAAACTCTTTTAAATATTCATTATGCAAGACTGCAAGTCACTTTCCTCCTTTTAAGTCAGCTATTACATCAATGCCACAATCATATTTGTCATGCTTTCACTTGGGTTGACAAAATCTGTCAGTCATCTTCACCAGGGCAACCCTCTGAAACATGGTACAGCATAACTGCAAGATCATACCTCATCTGTTGGCTTCTCTTAGTACAGTACACAAGCCATTCACCCAATATGTATATACCAAATGCCAAGTTTTTGAAATCATAAATGTGCCCTTGAGCTTTGACAGCGGTAGTATCGTTAAAAGTCTAAAGATCGTAAAGTATTTTAAGCAGCACTAATTTCACCAGTTTTGGGATTTTACCTGTGGGGAAGGGGACATCAATACAGGCAAAATCTTGGCATCTCTTCTTAAAAGACTTCCTGAATTTATGGAACAGTCCTCACATACATTCAAGCTAACTTTTCAATACATCTTTCCATCCAGTGACACTTCATACCTCCCCAAAACAACACTGACAGCAGATGTATGCACTTTACTGGTACCACAGAGCACATTACGCCATTAGCTCGATTGTATTACGGGTACAAAATGTTAAAATTTTCTCAGACTACCATTAACAGCTAAAACCACACATTAGAGAAAATGCAAAAGCAAAGCCGACAGGTCTGACTTTTTCCTGCACCTACTGTGCACCCACTACATGATGCAAATATAGCAGACAGAAATAAATATAGGTGTGATTTGCAGCTTATTGACATTTTTCCTGTAACCGCGTCGGAGGTTTTCTCTATAAATATGTATGTGCAAGTCTTCCTCGATTTCACCCATATCGCATTCAAATCTGGGGTTTAAAATGACTGTCCGACGTCTCCTTCGGCGGATATTCGCATCCGCCGTTTTTCTATCTGTCATGTTTTACTGCAATGCTCAATGTCAAGCTTACGCTGCAGGTTTGTGATTTGCATTTTTTGTGACAATCTTAACAAAAGCGAAAGCAGTTCCCACAAAAACGCCACCTGATTTGGGGGGAAAAGACTGCAGAATCTGCAAGCGTGGGTTAAAATAAAGCAAGCAATCAACATGTCCCCAACAGAGACGATTAGGACAGAGCTGATAAGATTAGCACGCAACAATCACCGTAATTTCATATACAGCTCCACGGCAATTAAGACATTTGCGCGTGATTATTTGTTGATGCAATTTAAAAGCTCTGTGGTTTCCCTCAATTAGCCAAGGTGAGGATTGGCGGATAAAGCTGCCTGCCTTTGATTAGAGACAGAGCAGCTCTACACAGAAATGCACCCTACCTGCATTGTGCTGCCGGCGCGGGCTGCTTCTGTTTACTGCACCCATGGGAAGAGAAAGGGGAGAGGGGAGAACAAAACAACATGGAGACAGATGAACATGATGTGAACAAATGACAGAAAGGAAATTCACTGAAGTGGAGAGAAAAATCAAAAGCTTTACATGCCAACAAAAAAAACGATGGCTTGTGGCGGTTTGCAGATACGATGCATTAACGCTTATGTGGGTATAAACAGAAGATGAAAACATTATTTGGATAAAAATTAGACCGTGATGGTGGGCGAAGGCGGGATGGGGATGGGGGGGGGGGTGTAGAATGAGAGCGAAAAAGCTGGAATGGATATAATTCGGTCACGCTGTTTCTCAGTGCATTTAATTTAAACTGAACAAAATGTTAGGTGCAAGGGGTCAAGAAAAACAGGCTTGAGCAATTTTCAACAACCATGCAGTAATTCGCGATAAGATATCTGCCACACTAAAAGGTATTGAGTTTTGGAATTGAATTATGATAATTTGAAATGGCTAATATTTTAAAAGGGGACTCCAAGAGCACTAATCTCCACTAAACAAAGGCAAATGCAATTTACCAATTTTCATAGACCTAATTACATGCTACAGGGAGCAAAATATAATTGACTATATATTATAATTTATAATATATATATATATTATAATTAATATATATATATATATGTATGAGAGAGCGCGAAGAGAGAGAGAAATAAAATTGATAATTCCTACATTTGTTCATCTTGTTATCTAAATTGTTTTCCAGGTTAATAAAATAGTAATGAGCAAAGCAGGAGTTTGGGAACGTGTTTGAAAACGTGTTACAGGAGAACAGGAGTCTGACAGCGAGATGGAGAGGCTGGGAAGTGAGGCAGGAGATGCAAGAGGAGGCCGTGGGTGGGTGACTGTCACATTGTGGCATGGATGGAGAGAGAGAAACTTGAGAGAAAAATATCACTGCCAAGAATAACAAGGGAACTTGAAACAACTGCAAAAATGGTAATCTGTCCCGAGCCTTAATAAAAGAACGCAGAGGTGAGGCTGGTCCATAAATTATTTCCCATACTATCGCATGAAATCCAGATGAAGACGGTGTGAACCTTGCTACTCCAGTAAATTAATATATTCATTGATTTCTGGAGTCTGTTGGCAATGGTAAGGCCTGTATTGCAGCATTACATTGCAGGACTGAGTGTCCTTGAACCAATAACATATGCTGAACTCAACATGCGTGCAGAAGAATTAATTGAGGGTGTAACTGGATCAGTCGATCTAGTCTGAAACATTTCAATTGGTAATAATAAACAATGAGAATAACTGCCAGTCTAGTTAACTGTTGATTATTCAAGCAATTCCATTAGACATACCCACTTAGATTTTATCATTATATTCTTAAAACACCATCACTTACGTTGCGTATGGAAAGTGAGCAATCAAGAAACCTAAAAATGAACATTCTGTCATCATTTACTCACCCTCCTGTCGCTCCAAACCTGTATGATTTCTTTGTTCTTTGGAACACAAAAGCAGATAAATTAATGAATATCCCATTTGTTGAATTCATTGGCAGTACATTGTGACTCGCTTTAATGTTTAAAAGACCTGAGTGTGCCAGCAAACAAAGTGCATGCGGTTTACTGATAATCTTCCAAGTGCTCCAGTTGGTTTTATTTCTATACAACTCACAATATTAATCCTCAAAGGGTAATTTTAGTGTTAACAACCCGATATTGAAGCACTTTTACAGTGGGCTTCATGGTTATCCTATGCAGAATCCAGCACATCAGACTCCAGGCCAATAGGTGGCAGAAATGAGTCTTCTACATTGGTTTAGCATCTACCATTAAAACAAGAGAATATACAAATCAATGTCAATCGCATTATTTTTCCTTTGTGTTCCAAAGAAAGAAAGTAAGTTTGGAACGACATGAGAGTGAGTAAATGGTTTTCATTCCGGGGTGAACTATCTATAATAGAAAGGAAGACAAAGAACGATATCATAAATCAAATATTAAATCAAATCAAGTCATAAAATGAAACCCCCCAGTGGTTGAGAGTTGGTGACTTAGGTTCAAACTGTGAATTTTAATTTTTAAATTGATCAAAATAGTTACATAACTGCAGCCCCAACTAAATCCTCAAATGAGCACACAATGGAGAGACTGCAAACCAGCCGTGTCATATTCATATTGCAAAGGGTTGGACATATAACCAGAGAGACTCATAAATATTCTGAAGGGGATTCGTGCAAAAGTTTCCTGGGCAGCTGAGCTGAGGAATGTGACTTTACTTCCTCTGACAGATGAAACAACGCCCTGGTTGGAGAGCAACTTCGATAAAGATAAATGCGCGTTTCTAATCCCCATTACCGCTGAATGTCACCGTTTCTATAATTATTTATTAACTTCTTTATTGTGGCGCAACGTTCCTGCCTCTCCTGGCCATCTGTCCATAGTGAGGTTTTGCATGTGCATTCTATTATAGCAGCCCTGAAAGGGGGCGAATAGGCTGGGCCTGCGCTCACCTTCTGCTAATGGCGGAGCACCCTGCGGGCAGTCTCCAGTCAGCCCTGTCCACAGGGACTCAGACCTTCTGTCAGGGTTTAGGATCACAGTCTTTACCTTGACAAAGTTATCATGGACATGTTTATACAGGCCAGCGGAGCAAAAAACAACAAACTAAGAGGTCTGTGCTTTAAAAAAAAAAAAAAAAAAGCAGGAAGGACGGGAAAGGTGGCCTCCTTTCCATAGAAAGCGAATGTTGCTGGTTACAGCTAGTGTTTTTTTGGTAGTTTCAGCCCAACGCAGTTATCATTTATAATTTTTAGCAGTAATCATTTTTCAAGTTCAAGTTGTTGTTGTTCGTAGATGGGCGTGCTGGTCTGAAAACTAGGTGTGTTCAGGCTCATTGTTGGCGAGTTGCTATTTTGAGGCACCACCATGGTGCAAGCGCAACTGGCTTTTAAAGGGAATGGGAGATGAGACTCTGATTGGTTTGTTGCACGTTACATCCAAAACACACCCATGACTCATTAAGAGACTACGTACAACCCTTTTGGACGATGCGCCTGGCACGCTGACTGCTTTTTCCATCGTTAAACTAGAAAAAGTGGATTCGGACACGTCCTAAGAAGTGCACCTGCTGCATGCGCTTCAGACCATGCACTCAGATCGTTAAAATGGGGCCCATAATGACTTCATTTGTTTCATGACTGGATGAATCAACATTTTTGAAGAATCTCTTGAATGATTCAATGACAAATACGTTTCTTAATAGTCACTTGTGGTACTCACTAGTGTAATGATGTAATCAATACAATCATTATTTGACGCGCCAAGTTACCTTCAAAAGGTTAGATCGCTATTGTAGATGTAAGTTTTTATATACAAACTATAAACTTGTATCCCAGTAGTTTTACTTCTTAGATATTTATAACAGAAATAATGATACTGTGTGGTTGAAAAGACTGTTTAATACCTATACATGACATCTGCTCTCTTTGGCTCAGCGGCAGCTCCAACACAGATCTGAATGTTCGGGTGGGACATTGTCAAAGGTTTATTATACACGACAATTGTTCAAAACATTACGCAATTCGGACTTGCCTTGATGCCCTTTTACAAATTTCTAACATTTCGGACACATCCACAGCGTTCGTGAGCTTCACTACTTCTGTGAATGTTCTCACGCTACAGCAGCACCCACACACTCTCACTCCACCTGATGCTTCTTCAACAGAAAGCCCAGATGGAGTCATTCTAATGACTGGCATGTGTTGCTATCTCTCTATTAACCTCAGAAGAACTCTAGATCTATATATCCCTTTTGTGTTACACCTAATCTATTCTCGTTTTGGCTGGCTTTCAAGCGCACGTCTCTTGCTCTCCCACCATCCCTTCCCCCATCTTTTTCTTTTTCACACGATCCCTCTGTGACTATGGGTTCTCTAGAGTTTAGATTCAAGTAGTAGTTTTTATTCGGTGCAACTTTATAAAAAAAATGCCAGAAGTTAAATTTTTTTCATTAAATGACTCAGATCCATTTTTTTAAGGATTTTTTTTTTACAGTCGGTGCAGTTACGGAATTAACATTTAACTACTGAACCGCAATTTTTTTTTTTTTCAATTTTTATATTCAACCCTAAATAATAAACCAAGAAAATGTAACTGCCTTATGTCGTACTTGTGTTTATGAGATGCAATTTGGTTATTTACTAACCTTCATGATATTTTAAGGCTGTATGATGTTTTTCTGTAGAAAGCAAAATGAGGTGTTAGGCAGGTGTCAAATCATTCTGCCTAACATCTCATTTAAACCTCCATGGAAGAAATACACTCATACAGGTTTAAAATATCATGAGGGTGAAAAAAATAAGACTGGTTGTTCATATGGCATTGTGTGCTATCTATACAGAACATTAAATATGCACATTAGCAACAGAATTATGTTGTAATAAATGGTACTTTAAAACGTCACCAAGAGTAATATTGTTTTGGTTTAGTACATTAGTATTGATGAGTGAAAGTCATCATTTAATAAATGAAAAATTTAGAAAGAAATAATAAACTACAGAAAATCAACTACCTAAATGTAAGGGGTGTACTATTTTTTTCTCAAACAATACATGGCCATTTTAGTATAAGCTACAAATCATTGTAAAATTGTGACCCTGGACCACAAAGCACGGGTATATTTGTGTGTTGCTTTAAAAGGCGATTTTCTCAATATTTAGATATTTTTGCACCCTCTGATTCCAGATTTTCAAATTGTTGCATCTCGGCCAAATATTGTCCTATCCTAACAAACCAATTCAAACGAATTGACCCTTATGACTGGTTTTGTGGTCCAGGGTCACAATTATTGTTCAATTATATTACCTTCGAATTATATGACCTTTTATTTATCTATCCATCACATTATATGTTTGTCATTATTTATAATAGTGTAGTTAAAAATAAATGGAATCTGAAACAAAACCATTAAATCCCTTACAATTCCCATCCCTAATCTTCTCTTCCCTGCTGAATTCACATCGCTCTACTTTTCCCCCACAGGTGAGTTGAGTCTGGATACAGGATGTGACTAGCAACAAAGCTTTTCTGAGACTGTGCATCCTTCTGAAGGATGAGATCTCATTAGTCTGCACGAGAACCAGCAGAGAACGAGATATGGGACCTCGGCCCACCTGACTACATCCTGGCCTCTGTCCAGCTCACTTATCTCAATCTCATCCTGCGCGTAACGCCACGGAGCGGCACTTAATTACGAGTCGAAACGCGCTTCAAATGCTCGCCCGCCATCGCATGTACGCAAACTCCCAGGGGTGTTTTTCACTGAAAGGAAACTGCAGCGCATCGGTCTAGACGCCACACACTTCAGATGATGATCGGGGTAATGGCTAGCACAAAAGAAAGCATGCTCTACTTGTAAATAAAAGAAACTAACAAACAAGGGAGGGGTTCTGGCAAAAACATAAAAGACCAAACTGGTAAGGGACAGTGTTCTGCTAATTAAACACTAACGCCAGAACAAAAGCATGAAACAACTCATTCCATGGCCTGCGGATCTCACACAGCCCGCGTTCGCTGGAACAGCGTCAGTCGTATCCCAGGGGTTTCTATTCCCGTTAACAAATAGGTCAATATTGCCTGGTAATTCAGAACAGATACTCTCTTCATGCCGTTTTTTTTTTTCGCTCTGTACGACTGACACAATTGTACACATCCATATAAACAGACAAAGAGGATCAAAGCATCAGAGGCTCATTGCTTCTCTGCAGAAAGCTTCTCCACCTGAGTAAACACAGAGCTTTCATCTTCCTATTCCGGTTGCCCTGGGCACATGGAGTGCCGGGTACCCTTCTTTCGACCGTCTAGGTGGATTACAATGCTGCACACACAGTCCACGTATGCTCTGTGTGCTTCCTCAACTGTTACTTTAAAGCTTTGCGATTTATTAAGCTATGGATATCGAACAGGCAGACACAATAGGTTGAATTTGAAGTGCTGGCACCGGCTGAGAGCGGAGATGAGTAATGCGTGATGGACAGTTAGAGAACTCCAACTAAAAAACACAAAGAGATAATATGCAAAACAAGTGTCAGTCGTACAGATGGTGTTTCAAAGCAATCTTCAAGTGGCATTTGTGAGCATGGCCATCCAAAAGGGACGGTTGGTGCACTTCCAAGAGTAGAGAATCCAGTCGTGCGCAGTGATAACCTGTGTTGATTTTTTTTGGAAGAAAAGGAACTCGGATAAAACAGACAATAAAGGGATAACAAAGGGGGAATGTGGTTGGTTGCAGAGTTACAGAGAGAAGGACCAGTTGCCTAAACCCTGGGAGGCAGAACAGCATGCCATGCTTCAGTGGAAACACCACGAAACAACCACAACACGCAGTGAGAAAACTCACATGGTCTCCTGCAAGAGGAAGCGGCAGAGGCGCGTACTCGAGCATGGCCCTGAAAGCAAAGCATATATCTTTGAAATCATGCACAGGGACAACAGGCAACTTCTATCTGGGATCATTAATTCAGCTCACCTACTTACTGTGTCTCAATGCACTGGCACGGAGTTTATCTGTTTATCGAACTCCTCACCAGGTCACTAAATACACTGAAGATGCTTTACACCGCTGACAAAATCAGAGCTAGATAAGGCAGTAAAAGTTGACGGGTCAAGGTAAAACCATGATGAGGGATGACTTCCACTTTTCGGAAGTCTAATCACCCCTGACCGTTTCTGCTCAGAGAGATGAGGGCAGGCTCAGACTGCAGGGTTCCCAAAGTTCACGTTAGCCTCAGCCATCACTGTACCGTTCCCGTCCGGTGGCACTACTTTGGACAGAGTTATGGGAGCTGCAGACTGGAAGTGGAAAATATTTCATGCAACTAAGCATGGATTCAAATGTCCTTCACAAAACGGACAGAGAGAGGAAAAAAACACCAAAAAATGACCATGAGAACCAAGGTGTGCTCTGCATCAAAATATGAAATGAAGCCAGAATGGTTTACTGCATTACAGGGTAATGCAACAGGGTTGTCATTCATGGTCTAAAATAAGGATGTAGATTATGGCTGTCAATAAAAATAATAATTAAATGATATAGTCAGTAGGGTTGGATATCAATAAACATTCAATTTGATTAAAATTCATACATTTTAATTTGATTAATTATGGTATGTTTCACTTAAAATGTCCATTTTGCTTATGATATTCTTTCTCAGCTATTGCTATACAATATTAACGTATTAATATGAATATTATTAATATAAATGTTAATAATATTAATATTATCAATTATAACATTAATAATAATAATAATGTTAATAATAATAATTATTATAATTATAATGTTAATATTAATTATAATGTTAATAATAATAATAATAATAACAACAATTATAATGTTAATAACTAGTAACAATATCATTTTACATTATCTAAAAAATTAACAACAGGGTCCAAACTATGCAGTTAAATTGATCATCATTTGTTATAATAATTCAGAGAAAACTCATTTGAACACGGACTCTAGAGTTTGTGAGTCTTTTCAAAAGATTCATTAAACAGACTGGCTCAGTCCGTACAGTTCCAATTATTGGAAAATGTCCTTATAAATTGAATTTACTTAGCAGTTAGGCGACATGATTAACTGTGTTAATTGTTTTATTGCAAAAAATGTCAGCAACAAATGGCAAACAAAATCTATTAAAACTTCTTTGTTCACGTACAAAATAAAGGAAGCGATTACCGCTCAGCAGGCGTGTCATTCTGTGAGGCTCAGTGCTCACACTCTGACCCATGCAGAGAGAAAAGCAAGCAGGCTTGAGCAATGAAGTTGGGAGTTTAGCATAACAGGTCCCCCACACGGAGTGATCAGATGGGTCGCAGCGTGACAGGGCGACCCCCTCATGCTCAAATTAATCTAAATAAATAAATAAACATACCAAAATGAATTGGAAAAATAAAAGAAGCCTGAAACTCTTTTGGGGCTCATGAAATGGCCTTGAAACACAAAAAGCTTCTCAGCAGGGTTGGCTGGAGAGCTGAATAACAGAGCAGTGGGAGATGTCCGGTGTGTTCCATTAACAGGTGTCCTCCAGCTATACGGAGCTGACCACTGATCAATCTCCCTCGCTGTTATAGATCCAACTGTTTGGGTAAGCATCAAAAACGACTTATTCTGGCTGCAAGGGGTTTCCAGTTGGCTAAATATTCAAGCATTTTAATAAGAACTGTCACATCTATAAAAAAGATTAATGACTGGAAGGGAAATAACACAAAACAGAAGCTAATCCATAAAACTTCATATCTCGGCTACGGAAGGGAGGAATGCCAGAGTAAATGAGCTCTTAAGTGCTTTTTCATTTAAATGGCTGAACGGCAGTGTGGAGGGCAGAGCTTAATATTAACAGGCTTAGACTGGCATAATAAAGCAAAGTAAACAGACATAACGGCGCAGTCAGGCTTTGTACAGACGGGAAAAGAAGGGGCCTTTCATCAGGTTTCAATGTGACAATGACACAGGCTTATGAACAACACAACAAAAACATTCAGAAGTGTTGCATTCAAACGCACACTGAAAAATGTTTGAAATCATAATGGGGGAAAAAACATTAAAGTAAAAAATACTTTTAACATCATCATAAGAACTTTTGAAGGGGTCATTTAAAAAATATTTATATTTATAATTTTTATATTGTTTCCTGAGGTGCACTTGCAATGTTAATCCGCGTTCAACCGCAGGGACCAGGGTCTAAATGAAGTTCCGGGTAAAAAATGTCCCCCTCAAACCGGCCCTGCTCACGCGGTAGTACTTTTTCAAAGTTCAGAAAAAAAAAAAAAAAGTTCCTGGAACAAATTGTTCCGGGTAATTTTGGTGGAAATTGGGCTTTAGTATGATTTTTACAATTTAGAAATAAAAGGCCATTTTCTACCATGATTTTTGAATGCTCCGTTTTAAGGGGCGTGTCTGCTGTGAGGCTTCAATTTAAACACCCACTGCTGTGATTGGCTAGCATCTTGCGTATGAAATAAGTATTACATGTGTAACTCTCAAGAAATGTTTTACTACATTTTTACTATTTCAGCTCTCAAGGTTAACTAATCGTGAAAAGTGTTGATTATAGTATTATATATTTAGATCTACTCCAGTGGCATGAAAGGTTGCAGTGATGAGCATTGTAACCGATGACAGACATGTCTGTTGAGCACATGAATGCTGTGATTCATCATAACTAACAGTTCAAACATGATGTAAAGAGAAGAGCGTAGACATCATTGATTATAATTGATTCCAGAACTCAGTCACTGATAAACTCGCGCTGTGCAAATGACAGCTTTATCGATTATAAAGGGAGTGTTCTTTGATTGCTTTCTGTATATAATTTAGTCACAATTTAAATAATATGTTCATGCTACTAAGAAAAACAATGTGAAGTTGATCGTTTAGTCACTGGCTTGATTTACTGACGCATAAACAACAATATTTGAGACAAATAACATCTGACTGTGCATGAATAATACCAGAAATCAGAATTACTGGAAGGTCCATATCTTACAGTTAAAGATTACCAAAGTGTGACTGATATACCAGAGAATCCACAATGAAATGTATCGAACAAACAAATAATGCTGTACTGCGACATTCAATTAATAAACAAAGAACCACTTTCCTAGCACTGGGTCCTTTGGAAAGTAATGTTATTTTTAGTCCAGTGATCCTGTATCTCTCTTCTCTTCAAACTAGCATGCCAGTAGGCAGGCCCAAAGACACAATGATGAAGTAGGCGTTGATTTGATTCTTCAGGAGGCGGTCTTTCGTCATACTATTACGGTATAATGGAAGTCGGTTTCTGACCTTGGATTCGATAAAAGCTGCTTTCGGACTAACAAGGAAATTTTGAGTTCTGAAACTTACAGGATGTTTTACAGTACAATAACATCTTACAGGTCAAAAGATCAAGGAAATGTTAAATATGGAGCAGCTAAGAGCGACAGAGTAGCTGTCAAACCTCACAAAGACGAAAAAAAGCTGTCTGTACAATTTTCATGACTGTAAAGGGTGTATGGACTACAAAAATTTACAATTTGATATCAATGGTGTTTGGTTACACAAAAGGATTAAAAGAAATGTAAAAGTGTTTAGAATTTTTTTTAAAGTAACTTCTACAGTAAAATTATGTTTATTCTAAGTACTTTCTAATTTTATCAGCCATATACTTTAGTGCGTTTTATTTAACATTTTATATTGTTTCTATAATGTTTATGCCATTAAATTTGCGTTATGTGTAGACAACAGTGCTCAGTCTTTACATGACTACTAGGCAAAAATCATGGAATATGTGCTTCTCATGAGCATTATACATCACCCTGCCATTCTGCACATAATTTCTCATGCTCTTTGGACCGGTGAGCATGCTGGCCCCTGTCCATCTATCCGTGTCTCTTTGTCCTGACAGGAGTCCCTCCGCACGAGCCTGCCCCTTCCTGTTGCGCATCAGGCCAACAGAGGTGGAGAGGACTTTGAGAAGTTGGTAGCCACGAGAACCATATATGAATGTGTCCGGCACTTCCGAAAGAGGCCAGTCTGGCCCCCTTGGTGCACTGTGACGCAACAGAGGGCACCAAAGCCTCTCTTCCTCTCACTTTCAGCTAATTAGCTCAGCTGGAGAGAGAAGCAGGGTGCTCCAGAAAAAAAAAGAGAGAAAGAACGAGGGTAAAAAAAGGAAACATGACCTCCTCCAGTTGAAGCAGCCTTCGAAATAGCTGACCCACTTGTAGACACACTTTCGGATATTTGCGTGTCCTCAATGCAGTAACCCATATAGCAGTGTAGTCTACATAGGGCAGGGTGGAAATGCAGAACTCATCTCTTGCGGAGCGGGTGGAAAGAATGATGGTGCGTGTTGCATTCAGAAAGCCTGAGGGTCTTGTGCTTGTGCATGTGCAGTTCCTCTCTGTGCTCATCCATTGCCGGCACATCTGAGGTAGACAGGAAGAAGATTCTCCCACATCCTCCCACGCGACCGTTTCCACGCTGGGTGTTTTTGGCACCGCAGCAAAAAGACGCAGGCTTACCGTGAAAATGCCGTTTATCTAATGCAACAGCTCCATAATGAGCACTCTTTTTAATATTTCAGCTTTTTTACAGCACTTTTCATCAACGTCGAGGTCTGATGGAGCTGCGACGCATTAGCGCAGCGATAGCCGTGGAATGGATTGTCAAGCAATTTGAAAAAGCCATCTGAATTCACATCACATATGCATATTGACGGTAATACAAAGCACAAAGTCTGAAGAGATGTTAAATGCCAGGGGGAAAATGGACCATGTCTCCACAGGAGACCAACTGAAAGCTATTTCAGTGTAAAGGGACTAAAGGAATACTGATGCGGGCACTGCGAGGGCACAGAATATATGACAGAAATCTGTAAAGAAAATCTCTGTCATACTTCTTAGCCATCATTCACCGATAACATGCTCATCACAAATGCTGAAAAAACAAACAGATTTGTAACTAGAAGGGCATCTCTTAAGAATGTGCCAAAAGCTTTTAAATCAAACTATCAAAAGTCATTTGCTCTTCGTTTGATTAAGTGTTGCAACCGAAAGGGAGAAGACGATTTAAAGGCTGGGTTTTGTCTCCAATGCTTTAATATCTCTGGTGCATTAATCTCTGTTAATGAGTCATTTAAAGTTTGCAGCACTTGAACACAGTTTGCTGACTCACTGCAATATAGCATCATCATTTGTTGTGTGTGAGCCATTAAAATGTGCCTGTGGGAACAAGAAAACACCTAGATATCATCTAAAATTAATAACAAAAACAAATAAAAAGGAGGATGGCAATTTTTGGATGGGTGAGCTGAAAGGAGGGCAGTCAAACTATCGAAAGGGCAGCGGACAACCTGATTAAGCGAAAGTGTTGTTGAAATCCAAAAACCACAATCTCACTATAAGGGTTCCACCTCGAATTGAAAATCAACTTTCAGTGCCCTTTACCATTAAAAGTCAGTGAAATAAAAAAGACAGATGTGGGGACCTGTATTCAATTAGAAAAACCAGACACAGCTCAATGACCTCAGAACATTAGCAGTGTCGTCAGGAGCTTTCATACGGTGCTTTAATGGGTACTCACCTCTGAGAGTAAGAAATCTGTCTGAGTGCTTTTGTCAGCTTTTTGGCAAAGAGATTTCTGAGCAGCACGGGTGGATTCCTGTTAAAAAGATGCATGTATCAGGAAAGTGTGTCATAGCATTAAAGTTATGACATAAAACAGTTCTCTGTAATACTTGATCCTGATTGGTCAATCTCAGCATTCTATACAGTGCACCCGGAAAGTATTCACAGCCCTTCACTTTTTCCACATTTTGTTGTTACTGCCTTATTCCAAAATTGATTAAATTCATTATTTTCCTCAAAATTCTACAAAACAATACCCCATAATGCAACGTGAAATAAGTAATTAATGAATTAATTAATTAAAAGAAAGCCTTTGCTCAATACTTTGTTGAAGCACCTTTGGCACCAACTAAAGCCTCAAGTCTTTTTGAGTATGATGCTACAAGCTTGGCACATCTATTTTTGGGCAGTTTCTCCCATTATTCTTTGCAGGACCTCTCAAGCTCCATCAGGTTGGATGGGGAGCGTCAGTGCACAGCCATTTTCAGATCCCTCCAGAGAAGTTCAATCGGGTTCAAGTCTGGACTCTGACTGGGCCACTCAAGGACATTGACAGAGTTGTCCCGTAGCCACTCCTTTGTTATCTTGGCTGTGTTCTTAGAGTCATTGTCCTGTTGGAAGATGAACCTTCACCCCAGTCTGAGGTCCAGAGAGCTCTGGAGAAGGTTTTCATCAAGGATGTCTCTGTACATTGCTGCATTCATTCATCTTTCTCTCGATCCTGACTAGTCTCCCAATGAAAAACATCCCCACAGCACAATGCTGCCAGCACCATTCTTCACTGTAGGGATGGTATTGGCCAGGCAATGAGTGGTGCCTGGTGTCCTTCCAGACACGACGCTTGCCATTCAGGCCAAAGAATTCAATCTTTGTTTCAACAGACCAGATCATTTTGTTTGTCATGGTCTGATAATCCTTCAGGTGCTTTTTGGCAAACTCCATGTGGGCTGTCATGTGCCTTTTACTGAGGAGTGGCTTCCGTCTGGCCACTCTACCATACAGGCCTGATTGGTGGAGTGCTGCAGAGATGCTTGTTTGTCTGAAAGGTTCTCCTCTCTTCACAGAGAAATGCTGGAGCTCTGTCAGAGTGACCATCGTGTTCTTGGTCACCTCCCTCACTAAGGCTCAGTTTGGCCGGGCGGCCAGCTCTAGGAAGAGTCCTGGTGGTTCCAAACTTCTTCCATTTACGGATGATGGAGGCCACTGTGCTCATTGGGACCTTCAATGCCTTCCCCAGATCTGTGCCTCGGTACAATCCTGTCTCAGAGATCTACAGACAATTCCTTGAACTTCAAGGCTTGGTTTGTGCTCTGACACGCACTGCTAACTGTGGGACCTTATATAGACAGGTGTGTGCCTTTCCAAATCATGTCCAAACAACTGAATTTACCACAGGTGGGACCAATCAAGTTGTAGAAACATCTCAAGGATGATCAGTGGAAACAGGATGCACCATAGCTCAATTTTGAGTGTCATGACAAAGGCTGTGCATACTTATGTACATGATATATATAAATATACATGTTTTTTTTTATATATATATATATATATAAATTTGCAAAGATTTTAAACAAACCTCTTACACTTTTACATTATGGGGCATTGTTTGTAGAATTTTGAGGAAAAAAAAGAATTTAATAAATTTTGGAATAAGGCTGTAACATAACAAAATGTGGAAAAAGTGAAGTGCTGTAAATACTTTCCGGATGCACTGTATGTTGACTGCTTAACTGTATGGAGGACTTTGAGTGCCAATTAAAATAAACTTAAGGAATTAAAAAATGAAAAATGTAAAGGAATAAAATAAATAAGTAGACATTACAAATTTTGTTTAATACAATACACTGATAAATGTGTATTATTAACATGGATTAATAAAACGTCTATTTGTAACCAAAAATATTATGAATTATTATTACAAATATATATATTTACAATCAATAATTGAGTAATTCAAAAAAGTGATTTATTTATAAAGTGTATTTTTTTAAATTAATACACTGATAACTGATTTTCTTTTTAAATGGAACAAAAACTTTGGATGAAATATACATATTAAAAAGTTATTTTATGCCCTTTACACATTTCTTCAGCAGCCATGTAATACGTGGAATATTGTACAGTCAGTCGGTCATTATTATACAATATTATTAATAAACCCTGGCTTATTGTATAATAATGACCCTCTGATTGTGCATTCATATCGTCTATACCATCCAGCCTTGACTGGGAATATCAAACAGCCTTAATCCCCTTCCTGAACGTGGCAGAATGGCAGACTAATAAAATAAGAAATATGGTGCAGCAAAATTTAGGGCAGCCATACTTCATTAATGACATTCAATAAAGACAGTAAAAATTGACAAAGACAAGCCTAGCCAGCAGGCTGCCAGTTTCACCAGTGAGTATTATTTTACGAGCTTTTGCCTTGATTTATTAAGCCATTGTGGCCGCAGGTTCTTTTCCCACTAAAAATAGAGCGGTGGTCTCTGGGCAGCAAAATCTGTAAAGTGATGATGTCAATGGCCAAGAATCTAGTTTATTCCGATTTCGTCATCTGGATGACACATTATACATACGTTTACATATGTTCAGTAAACATGCTTTACAGGAGATAAAATAACTACTGCAGTTCTCAAGTTGAAACTCGCATCACAGAGTTTGAGTCATTTGGGCTCTTGTGGAGCAGAAAACACTGCAGTGAGCACTGTGGTATTTACCAACAGACTGTTTTCTCTGAGAAAAAGACTGTGACCTTCAGAGACGTGCTTAACACTATTGGGAGAACATTTTTTGAATTCAGTTCTCGAAGAGAAGACAGATAAGGACAACATCAATTCAAACCTCACAGACTCAGCGAAAGTCAAACTTGCAATCTTTTCATTGAACATCTAGACAGCGATCAGTAAGTATGGAGAACGTTTAAACTAGTAATGCAGTGCTGCAGCTGAAAGAATAAAGGTGCATTCACTTCACACAATCTCACACTGAGATTAGCAGCACCAAAGCGTCCTGAAGTCATTAGTTTTCAATGAGAGCTGGCGATTTCCTGAGCTCGACTTATTGCGATGCGGTGACTACAAATGGAGAACTGCGGAGAGGGTTTAGGGAGGCCTTTGAGATCAGTGTTATTTTACCATCACTAATATGGTCAGTTTTTGTAATATTTTGAATTACAAAAGACAAAAAAAAAATTGAGTCATGGATCGTTTGAAACATCATGTGCTTTGTTTGTCCTTTTGCTTTTACAGCCTCTTTACTGCCCTCTATTGTTTTTATTCGTCCTACCCCCTCCTCCGTGCCTATCACGCCATCCCATCCCTCTTCTCAGGACCACTAGTCTATAAATCTGAGATGGACCTGTCATATTTCTCCTTCATTCGTCTCTGCTCTAGTTGCTGGGACAGGGAACGTTATGCGTCTCACAGTGCATGTAAAGCATGCGACAAGCTGTTTACTGCACGTTAAGTGAGTCTATCAAATATCGTCCCAGTTCAAAGGAAACTGCCGAGCGGCATCTCCATAACTTCTTAACTCGAGCCTTGGGAGAGGGAAAGGACATGAAACCAATAGGATGTTAACGCAAACTGTCAAATAAACGTAGAAAATTAGGGTATTCCAAAGACAATGGAGCAATAGAACCTGTTTTTGCAATCGTGACACTTCTTGAAGGTGGTTATGAAACTTGCAGTTATGAAATGTTACATTGAACTCGTCGAGTTTTCTCACCAATTCAGCCTGCAGTCGTACAATGAGCTCGTCTTTCTCCTTCAGCTGCTGTAGCAAAAACTGGTTCTCTTCTCTCCCAGGATCCTGCACACAAAGCACACACAAACACGGTTAAAAAAAAAAAAGTCAGTCTGTGTTATTCAAGCCATCGCCCCCAGTTTGAATCTGCTGCCTCGTGTGTGGGCGTGTAAGTGCTGCAGAGGTGGAGGTGTGTTTTCTATGCCGTGGTTTCACTCTCCTCCATAAACTTCACCTGAACTAGCAGGCACTTTCCCACGACCTTGTGCTGTCAGCATCCATTATGTGAGGCTGGGGGAGGGGAGGGACTAAAGCTTCAAGGGCAGCAGAGGAGGACCAAAAGGCCCAGGAGTAGAGTATGGCCTCCACGAATGACCGAAAAGAACCGCCGCCTCCAAAAAACGACAGCTCTACTCTAAAAGAAGCACTCGTGGAGATTAGACGGCGCTGGCATGAGGAAGCCGGACACAATATGCACAAGTCTGAGCTCTTCGTGAAAGATCAGGGAAGGGGATTATGAGCTTCAATGTCACGTACTTGGAGACATCGTTGTTCAAAGCTCTTTGGCCTTGGCTTGAATGCACTCCTTTTGTTGACATTACATAAACATCTCAAGAGAGCTGTTGTCAATCTTTGATGCCCCTCTGTAAAGGAAGCTAATTTCTGCCTGGCGATGATGATGACATACACAACGACTAACTAGAATTGCTCGCTTTGTACCTACAAGACTTTTTAACTGCTACAACCTCATCAGTAAAGCTTAAGTATCTCTTCATCGCTACCAAATCAGAATGAGTTCCTCTGAAATCAAATTATACTAGATTTCATTTAGCTTTGTAGTAATGGCTATTAATCATCATTCATATGATTGCAATATAATTAAAATGAAATAAAAAAATAAAAATGGTTTTGAAATAAAAACATTACTGTGCCTCGCCAGCTAGGCATTCAAAGGTTTGCAATCACTATGAACCTTTTTTATTTGAATTTTATGCATTTACTCCTTAAAAGATGCATTAAATAGATGATAAAGACTTTCGTAAAATTCTAAATGCCTATAATATTTGAAGAAAGAAGTTAGAACATTTCTTAAGATCAATTCTAATATGTTTGTAGCAATGTCCATTTCTTGAAAAACTGTCAAGTTCACAAATATTTGAGTCTTTTGGCAGTTTTTGCCAAAGAATGAAAAACACATCAAAGCCAATCTTTTTCTGTTGCCTGCAGATTATCATGATAACCATAATAAAGTTCACACATTATTTTCATCACGACTGACAGCACTCAGAGTCAGGTTTTAGAATGTGCTGCTTATGTCTATTTCTTCAAACAAAGTTTTGTCTTTAGAACAACCTTAAAGTGCCCCTATTATGCCATTTTAAAGTTTCCTAATTTAGTTTTGGATGTCTTCTACAACAGGTTTACATGCATCAAAGGTCAAAAAACTGTTTCATTTTCTCATAATATACATTGCACATAACCACTATGTTCAATGATTCTCAGATAACTCGATGGATGAATCAGTTTCTCTAAATCCCTCCATTCCGTGAGCCTACTCTGCTCTGATTGGTCAGATGGTCTGTTGTGATTGGTCTACCGCATGCAGCTCGTATTCCGGAAACAAACACACCATTACCATAACTGAACTCCATCGCCGTCCGGATGCTTCCTAATGCTCAGCGATAGTACACATACACACGGTAAAGACAGTAACGATGACGTCGGTTTTAAATCAATTCCGGCGCGAACCCAAATCTATGACGAAACATTGGATGAACTAGTTATTCAACCTGAACCTTGAGCAGGATGTTTCTCAGTGATGCTACTCAGTTTGAAGTACATTATGAGATGTTTCAACTGTAATTCCTCACCGTCAGCATTAACAAGTATATGTCCATTAACAAAATGTTTATTCGCGTTTCTAATTTATTGCGGTGCACATACGGGAACTGTAACAATAACAGCACATACATTAGCCCAGAACTAACGTGAATGACTGATGGAACATTAAAGTTTGCAAAACAAATCTTGCGCCATCCTTTATCATTACTCAAAGTACTAAGAATTACAGACAATCTGCATTAATAAAGTTTGAGGTAATACTGCAGCCCACAGCTGATTTACAGTAGTATTTCAGTAAGACCGTGAGTTAGCCAGATACCTACACAACATGAAACACAATAAACACACTGTTGAGCATTGTCTTATCGACATGATACTATACAGTATCCGCTGCAGTGTTTGAGGTGGTTCAAGTTCTCTCTAGTGTCTGCGAGTGTATTAAGTGGACGGGCAATATGCAAATGTTTCGTCTTTACGTCACAACGAAACAGCTTGCGATTCATTTGAAAAACGATTAGTTTAACTGACTCAGAGTCGACTCTTACTTTTGAAAAATGGTGCACTTTCAGATTTAAAACCTGCAGGATGTTTTCATTCACTTAGAACTATGGTACACACTACAAGAAAAGGTAATTTTCAAAAATCCATAATAGGGCACTTTAAGAAAAAGACAAACAAAAGACAGAGTATTCTTAAGAATAAAGTTACAAATATGTTGTTCTCCCAAAAACAAAAAGAAGAAGAAAATAGCAGTTAAGACCAATTTTATTCTTGAGAATGTTTCATGAATCAAAGAATCTTCCATTTGTTGCAATGGCAGACCTTCTGCCTACTAACAGTCGTTTTGAAAAGACTTTGAGATGACATTTCATACTCTTCTTTCATCCCACAGAACTTAACATTTATTCATAACTGTTTACCATTGAATCTTTATGTTATTTTGCCCATTCTACTTTTTGCCAGTTTCAGATGCATCTTTTTCTTTAAAACTCTGTCTAAAGGCCAGCAGCATCTAAGAGTCTTGCCTTCACTGTTACAATTGAAGCTGGTGTTTAGTGAGCACTGTTCAATGAAGCATCCAGCTGAGCACCAGTGAGGGGTTTGTTTCCCAAACTAGAGTCTCTGATGTACTTGTCCTCTTGTTGTTGTGGAGCAGGGCTATTCACTTCTATCTCAGTCCTGGTTAGATACTGTCTGCTTTCTTCCATCGAGACAGTTGTGCATGAAACAGCCTTCATCTATCAAATTAAGGAGATATTCTTCGTTTTTGTTAAGAAATTTAAAAACCAACATCTGAGACTTTCGAGTTTGTGTACACTTGCAAAAAAAAAAAAAAGAGAATACTAAAGTCATTGCATTGCAATTTCCAATATGTACTTTTGACTGTTTTTATGATCAATTAAATGCTACACTGGCTAAACAGAAGCATCTGTTTCTTTTAATAAAATAAAAATATCTATATGATTCCAAACTTCTGAATGGCAGTCTACGAATATACACTTCCATTCAAACCTTTGAGGTCAGTTATTTGATCAAAAATGCAGTGAAATCCAGCAATATTGAGAATTTTAAATTTAAAACAACTGTTTAACTATGTTAAAATGGAATTTATTTCTGTGATGGCAAAGCTGAATTTTCAGCATCATTACGCCAGTCTTTAGTGTCACATGATCCTTCAGAAATCATTCTAATATGCTGATTTGGTGCTCAAGAAACATTATTACCAATGTTAAAAACAGCTGTGCTCCTTAAAGTTTTGGGGAAACAATGATAACATTGTTCATTTACATTTATGCATTTGGCAGACGCTTTTATCCAAAGCGACTTACAGTGCCTTTGTTACAGGGACAATCCCCCTGGAGCAACATGGAGTAAAGTGCCTTGCTCAAGGACACACAGGTGGTGACCGCTGGGATCGAACCAGCAACCTTCTGCTTATCAGTTCCATGGTTTAACCCACTGGACCACCATCTCACATGAATAGTTTAAAAAAAAAGAACACCATTTATTTAATTTTGATCAATTTAATGCATCTTTGCGGGATAAAATTTCTTACTGACCCCAAACTTTTGAATAGTAGTGTACATAAAATAATAAAGTATTAAAAAATTATATACAAAAATAGAAAAAAGTCAAATACAAAAAAGGTCATGTACTCAGCCACGTATGCAGCAAACAGGCAGAATGTAACATCCTCTAAATCCCTGCCTGTGGGGAATATTTAATTATATCTTAATTATAGAGGTTTAATAAGAGGCACTTTATCTGTGCAGTCCCATGGAGGACCTCTAGAGAGGCGTTTGGTCACAGTTGCATACACACACACACACGCACACGCACACACACATAAACATATACACAACACACAGGACAGAGAGCTGGGTCTGTACCCTGTTCTGTAAAGCTGCATTTGAGTGGCTCCTCCATCTGTCTGTCCTAGATAAAAATACTTGAGGCAAGAAGGGGACGAAGGACCTAATAAAGGCAACACTTAACATCACTGCAAATGATGCAGTCAAAAGTATCCTGGTGGTAGGTCTGAAAAAAATAAATAAAAGTAATATTTGCTTTCCTAAAGACGATGTCATTAGATTAGTTTTGCTAAGACAGAGATGTTGTTTCAATAGTGTCTAATTTGAATCAAGTATTTGAACACCCTGCCATTTTGCAAGTTCATCCACTTAGAAATCATGGAGGGGTCTGAAATTGTCATCGTAGGTGCATGTCCACTGTGAGAGACAATCTAAATTTAAAAAAATCCAGAAATCACAATGTATGATTTTTTAACTATTTATTTGTATGATACAGCTGCAAATAAGTATTTGAACACCTGAGAAAATCAATGTTAATATTTGGTACAGTAGCCTTTGTTTGCAATTACAGAGGTCAAACGTTTCCTGTAGTTTTTCACCAGGTTTGCACACACTGCAGGAGGGATTTTGGCCCACTCCTCCACACAGATATTCTCTAGATCAGTCAGGTTTCTGGCCTGTCGCTGAGAAACACAGAGTTTGAGCTCCCTCCAAAGATTCTCTATTGGGTTTAGGTCTGGAGACTGGCTAGGCCACGCCAGAACCTTGATATGCTTCTTACAGAGCCACTCCTTGGTAATCTGTGTGCTTCGGGTCATTGTCACGTTGGAAGACCCAGCCTCGACCCATCTTCAATGCTCTAACTGAGGGAAGGAAGTTGTTCCCCAAAATCTCGCATACATGGCCCCGGTCATCCTCTCCTTAATACAGTGCAGTCGCCCTGTCCCATGTGCAGAAAAACACCCCCAAAGCATGATGCTTCACAGTAGGGATGGTGTTCTTGGGATGGTACTCGTCATTCTTCTTCCTCCAAACACGTTTAGTGGAATTATGACCAAAAAGTTCTATTTTGGTCTCATCTGACCACATGACTTTCTCCCATGACTCCTCTGGATCATCCAAATGGTCATTGGCAAACTTAAGACGGGCCTTGACATGTGCTGGTTTAAGCAGGGGAACCTTCCGTGCCATGCATGATTTCAAACCATGACGTCTTAGTGTATTACCAACAGTAACCTTGGAAACGGTGGTCCCAGCTCTTTTCAGGTCATTGACCAGCTCCTCCCGTGCAGTTCTGGGCTGATTTCTCACCTTTCTTAGGATCATTGAGACCCCACAAGGTGAGATCTTGCATGGAGCCCCAGTCCGAGGGAGATTGACAGTCATGTTTAGCTTCTTCCATTTTCTAATAATTGCTCCAACAGTGGACTTTTTTTCACCAAGCTGCTTGACAATTTCCCCCTAGCCCTTTCCAGCCTTGTGGAGGTGTACAATTTTGTCTCTAGTGTCTTTGGACAGCTCTTTGGTCTTAGCCATGTTAGTTAGATTCATACTGATTGTATGGGGTGGACAGGTGTCTTTATGCAACTAACGACCTCAAACAGGTGCATCTAATTTAGGATAATAAATGTAGAGGAGGTGGACATTTTAAAGGCAGACTAACCGGTCTTTGAATGTCAGAATTCTAGCTGATAGACAGGTGTTCAAATACTTATTTGCAGCTGTATCATACAAATAAATAGTTAAAATATATTGTGATTTCTGGATTTTTTTTTTTAGATTATGTCTCTCACAGTGGACATGCATCTATGATGACAATTTCAGACCCCTCCATGATGTCCAAGTGGGAGAACTTGCATAATAGCAGGGTGTTCAAATACTTATTTTCCTCACTGTATATATATATATATATATATATATATATATATATATATATATATATATATATATATATATATATATATATATATATATATATATATATATATATATATATATATATATATATATATATATATATATATATATATATATATATGTATGTATGTATGTATGTATGTATGTATGTATGTATGTATGTAACAATTCATCCATCTTTGCTGGGATCCTGAAGCCTTATATATTTTATACTGGTTCTAAATAAAATGGAAATGTTCCTCAGTGTAATTTAAAAAGTGAGGAAAATGTTAGCTTATTTTACCTTATTCTGAATCGTATTGGATACCATGACTGTGTGGTTAAACAATATGGTTTGACTAAATGAGGAGGAAAGAATAAATACCTATTTAAATATCTATTTAAATACTTAAATAGAATAAATATATATATTTTTTTTTTAAATCACCCACTAAAGACGAAAACAGAAGATAACACACACACACACACTACCGTTCAAAGGTTTGTGGTTAGTAAGATGTTCTACCACCCCCCCCCCCCCCCCCCCCCCCCGCTCGAACACGAATGGTATAATATTAGAGAAGCACAGAGTATTTCACTCATGTACTTTGAAGGGAGGCATAAAAAGGAGTAAATGTGATAGATGTCCTCAATTATTTCTGTCTAAGGAGGTTTGTGATGTTATAAACTTCAAACAGGACACCCTCAGAGTGGTGGGCACACCACTCACTTAAGGAGTTATTAATGCGCAGCTGACAGGGACACCAGGACGAATGAGTTTGGTACCTCAGTCCGAGCTAATTTTACCAAGATGCAGAGCAAGAGGCTCCATTATTCCCTTAACCAATGCCATGCTCTCGCCGCAGGAGAACTCGTTCCGCAGGCTCTAATTATTAAGAAGGTGGGGATAACAAATGTTTGGTGAGAGAAGTTTTCTGATAAAAGTGGGACGAAAAGTGACACGGTTCAGTCTCAGGTGGGTTCTAGGGCTTTATTTTTAAAATCGGGAATTTTTTCCTTTTTTTAACGGAATGAATCAGGACAAGTCCCACCCCTCTCCTGTCAGTTGAACACAATGTCAGAATGCATGGCGTCCTATTCTAAGCATCTCCCTCTCCCGCTGTGTGGCGCTAGGCTACGGATGAGCCGGAATGTCACGTGATTCGCTGCCGCAACCGTCGCTTCTGTTAGCACTCCATGTAGGTCAGTAAGGAGGACAGAGAAAGACGCAGAACTCATTTCCACGCCGTTCAAAAAAAAAAAAAAAAAAAAGTCCTGATGAAAAACAAAATCCTCTTCTACCAAGCAAAATCTCCTCATACAAAATCATAAACCTCTCCCAATGACAGTCCTAACCCATCTCCACAAGATCAGGACACGTAATCAAATAATCTCATCAAGATTGTGGGGAAATTCTATTGATGGTGGAGAAAAATCTAACTCAAATTGTATCAAAGAGAGAGGCCAGAATGAAAAGAGTAGAGTGTGTTTAGGAGAAGCACAACGGAGTAGGAAAATTAACTACATAAAACAGAGACCTCTGTCTCAATGCAGTCATTTAGCACCGTCATTATGTTTTATCTATGGGCTTTGAAATCTTCAGGGAAGAAAAATTGAAAGTGAGCCTTTTAAATCAAAGTAGTGTGATCCACCAGTGACGCCGCATCAGCAAAGAATGCGTTCATCCACATTGTTAATAGAAAAAAAAACAAGGCACAACACCGGATGAGGACGATTACCTTAAAGGGGAGGGATTTCTCACTGCAGGGGCTTATGGGTAGAGAGTGAAGGCTGCTGGCAGGACTGATCTCAGTGCTCTGAAAGGCAAAAGAGAATGAATCTTAATATTTAATGAGACATGAAAAGAAAATAACTAATAACTATTAAAAACAAACTGTAAATAATATTCAGCTCATCTCACTAAATGAGGTTACAACACACAGAATTATTAAAGCAGCACTAGGTAACTTTTCAACCTTCATAATATATTTTCAAGACTCTTGTGATGATAAATCGACTTACAATAGGTTGAATGACACGTCTGCCATAGCCTGACGGGGTCTGTATCGTTTTTAATCGTACTTTTAAACTTCGGGTTTCGGGTAGTAACCCGAGAAAAAAAGAACTACAAAATTCGACTGCTTTACGGCATATACGTCACTTCCACCATCACCCCCGCTTCCTTAAATTTGGAATGCAAGCCCAACTATCCTTTGTTTGCCGGATGTTATAGTCATGGCCGAGGCAGCACAGAAAAAGAAGAAAGCAAAGGTTTTGTTGGAGGAATGCAAAAAGAGGAAACGAGAAAGTGATCGTATTAAAGGCAGGACGAGGATCAACATTGGGCCAGCGTTTGCTCGTTGGCATGAGCTGAAGGAGGTCAATATATTATATTGACGATATATGGTTATTACCTACCACTCAAACATTGAATTGAAGTATCATATAGATTCTGTAAAACGGTAACCAATAGACTAGACTACTATAATGACGCTGGCTTGTAACCGCGAGCATCGCGATCATTTGGCGTTTGAAAAAATAAAAAATAAAACCCATGAAATTATATTCATATGACATGCTGAAACATTTGCCACTGTACCTGGGATGAAGACATTTCACACGCGACGCAAGCAGAACACCTGCATGTGAACTCCTCCTGCAGTGTTCAGGGCTATCATAGTTGTCATGTCAACAAATGCACGTGCGATGCATCCCCTGATGTAGGATGACAGTTTACGACAGGACAATACTGTTTCCCAACTGTAGGGGGACCCCGAGAGCAAAACCTACCTAGTGCTGCTTTAAGTTTGTTTTGAAATTTCTGAACAAAACAGCCTTCAAAATATAATTTTCACTCATAAAATATTGCTTTACTAATTCCATGTACTCTCATAACCCCATTCATTAGCTTTTTAATATATTACTGTTCATTTTTAATTCATGTTTGTTCATGTTCATTCATAATTTATTTAATAATGTGAATCTATACAACTTTAAATGTTAAAGTGCATATGCAGAAATTAATATTAATCAAAATCAATAAATGCCGAAAAGTGTTTTTCATTGTTAGCTCTTGATACTCAATACACAACATGGTTCACATGGTGAGCTCTGCATGTGCATAGAGCGCAATATTGAGCGGAGCGTCACACCGCGTAGTGATAACAGCTACAGCAAGAGTGAAACCTGAGCACTGAACACTGTGGCAGCATATATTTTCCGGGAAAAAAAAATTGGGCTGAATTTTCGGTGCATCCCTTCTGGTTAGATACAAAAAATGTAAAATAAAAAACACACACACACACACACACACACACACAAAAAATAGAGTGGTGCAGGTATGAAATCACTTTGTAGGCCAAAACGCAGAAGCGAGTGAGCATTTTAGCACTTCCGGTTCCCTCGTCCCGAAGTCAATGGGTTTTTTTTAAATGGGATTTTGGTTAAATGGCTGAAATGTTTGTGGTGAACACAAGATCAAGACCCTTTCACGTTTTATTCTATGACACAAAATACATCAGTACTACCCCACTCATGATTTTTTAAAGCCGTTACGTGTCATGAAAAAGGCAGTTGCTAACAAGAGGCTAAATGGGACTACAGAGGCTGTCGAGAAGATTAAACATAATTACGCACAAAAGGTATGCTCAGTCTGCTTTTACAGCCTCATTAGGCTCATAATGGTGCTCTTATAAACTAGTCTAACTCTAACGTTATGGGAAAATGTTTTTAGATAAAAACTGAAAAGAGTTGTCAAAAGCTAGTGATGGTGACGTTGACATCGCGGGACCGTGGTGTAGTTCGTTCATAGCCTACCTTTAGCTTTTTACTTCTGGCGACTGCATTCAGGCTTCAAAATGAATAAAAGTTGTGTTCATCTGTGATAATTATCTTGATGGACAAAACATGTAAGTATCATAAACTTTTGCTGATCACAGTGCTTGTTTTTTGCGATAATCCAAAAGAAAATCCTATTTTTCGCAAGAGAATCAGTGCAATGCAAACTGTCGGTTGGCCTACAAAGTGAAATCATACCTAAACCACTCTATACAGCACTGCTAAAGAGGATGAAAAATAGATATATATATTTTTAGGGGTTCAAGCATGAAATGCTGAAACCCTATTGTAATTGTAAGGATTTGTAAAACGCATCGTGCAGGCCAAACCGTAAGGCCTAGAGACTTGAAACCTGGCCAGACGGTAGGCCTCAATTTGGGGACAACCTATCAGAGTATGACCCCGAATGGCCCATAGGTGGCGCTACAGCAACCAAAAGTTCAAAATTGCTCATAACTCTTAGACCGCTTGTCCCAGGATCAAGTGTCTTATATCGTTGGAATCTGTGGCTCAAGGCGGACAAAATTAAATTGCATTTTCTTTTAAAAACCTATTTTTGCAAACTTCTCCTAGGTTTTTGGCCCGATCGGAACCAAACCACTGCAAGAATATTCTCTGGAGTCTGACAATCAATAATCATCCAAAAAATTCAAAATTTCAATTAACGGTTGATAAGGGGAACCAAAATATTTGATGGCACCAGGGCCACTTTTACTAAAACGGTTATAAATTGTGAACAGAAAGAGATTTTTTTGCTAAACTTGGGATACATCTTCCTGAGCTCAATCTGAGATCACTTGAAAAAAAAAAAAAAAAAAAAAAAAACCGCAACAATTGGCCACTTGGTGGCACTATAAAATGGTTATAACTTGTGAACGGAAAGAGATATTTTCGCAAAACTTGGGACGCATGTTCATGAGCTCATTCTGAGGTCACTTGAAAAAAAATCATGACACTTTAAAATGTTTATAACTTGTGAGCGGAAAGAGATATTTTCGCTAAACTTCGGACACATGTTCATAAGCTCAATCTGAGTTGACATGAAAAAAATTATGACAATTGGCGACTTGGTGGCACTATAAAAGTGAAAAAAAATCATGAAAATAGCTATAAGCGCACCCAACTGTTAGTCTACTGAAAATTGGCATGCACTGTCTTTGTCCAGGGTGCCATGATAGTCTATGAGAAATTGGTGTATCTCAAAAAACTCAGTATACGTCATTGGCACAATGCCTTGAAGGAGCCTTAGAAGTTTCAAGCCAGTGTTTTTTCACAGGTGTGACCTCCTAAGTCTTCTGAATCCTTGCCAAGTCCAACAATACCAAACATGCCAGGCTTCACCTTATGGTTTTTGTAAGTGTCATTTAGAGCTTTAAAAATTTGTGTTTATCTTCAAAGCCGTTAGTCCGATCGAGACAACAACAAAAAAGCAAAGGAAATTTTAAAACATAGGTAAATAGCTAAACAATAATGCCAAAATGTTAAAATTATGATATGAACTGACAAAAAAATTAATTAAATCCAACCAATTTCACCCATGGATCATTTTGATGCTCTCACATGTTTGAAACGAACAATGATGGATTGTGATGAAATTTGTTTTGAATTGGGACTGGCGAATCCCCGTCCATACTGTCAATGACCATTCACAAAGACCCGCCCACTTTAGTTACTGTTGCTATGTCTGACAAGCGACGCCACTCTCACACCACACCAAGTTCTCACGCAGTGAAAAATACATTGCGGATCAGAGAGTACTTTTGATATTAAACAAATGGCGCTTTTCCACTACACAGTACCAGCTCGCCTCGCCTCGACTCTGTTTGGTTTTCCACTGTGTAAAAGTTGTACCTGTACCTACTTCCAGGTACTTTTTTTCGTACCACCTCCAGCGAGGTTCTAAGCGAGTTGAGGCGATACTAAAATGTGACGTGAAAACACGGCAGACTGCTGATTGGTCAGAGAGAATCATCACTATTCACTGCGTCATCATTGCTCACGCCAGACGGAGTATCCTGAATAATAAACAGCAAAAACAAAAACATCCAAAAACAGCATACACTCGATTTCCTCCATTGTCCTGTGTGTGTGGCAGCGGATGTATCTCGCTTAGAAGATTAAGTCACGGCAGTTTCCTGCGGCGTCGCAATGACGATCAGGTACTATTGTGGAGGTACTATCTGCAATGGAAAACGGAGCGAAAAGCGTGCCGAGTCGAGTCGAGTCGAGCTGGTACTGGTAATGGAAAACCGCCAAAAGTCTCACCTTTCAAATGTAGTCATTTTTTAGAGACATTTAAACAATAAAAACCGTTTTGTGACTCTTTAATGTGTCTGACAGATCGCTGTAGAGTCGACCCATACAAAAAAATAAATGTATTTGAAATATATTTTCTGAATATATTTTTGGAATATATGCAAATATTTGAAATTGGCCCAATAAATATATTTTAGTTAAATACATGTAAATATATTTATAAATGTAAAAAGTCAACATTTTCACAAACAAACAACACATTTTCAATTTATTTTTTAGATAGACCACTTCAGCCATGGATGTGGGCATGGGAGAGCAGTGCTCTACTTCACCCACCCACATTTTTCCTACTGGTCGGTGATCGAACCGGCAACCCTTCGATTACAAGCCCGAAGCCCTAACCAGTAGGCCACAGATACCCCTTTACTGACTTTATTGGCCTAAAATTTTATGTAGGAAACAACACACAGAAGCAGAGTTTTTTTCCCCCTATTTTTACAGAATTGAATACAGATATTTAATAGTGTGTGTATGCAGTGTTAGACACTGAGTTCTATCTATTGTTTAAGTGCACTTCACTGTTGGAGTATCATTGTTATACTTGCATCATAAATATTGTGCATATTTTCAATATTTAAATGACTTCAGGAAATAAATCTAATAATTGCAGTTAGTTTTAGGTACGTGCCACCTAATATGGCCTAATAGTCCTAGGAAAGCAACTATGCCATTTTACATTGCAGTCATTTAAAAGTAAGTACAGTATTTATTATAGCTGTGTGTCATAATACAGTAGTGAAATATGGTAGCCTACTGTTGTGTATTGGGGAAAAGGTAGAGGAATTACTATGATCAAAATACGTTTTCGACCCTTCTTTAGCAAGCTAAACATTTTATGACCATATATTTTGTCATATATTTTACATTACATGTTATAAATGTAAATATATTTCACACTTAACATCATATATTTTTGTTATATTTCAGAATACATTTCAAAATGATAAATATAAGTGGACAACGTCAATGTATTTGGAATATATGCCACATATATTTTTGACACTTTAAAACATATTTACATATATTTTTTTTGTGTATGGGGAGGCTCAGTTAAAGCTGCTCGTGAACCGATCATCTCTTCCTTCTAGTTAATTTATAGCATTAAAATAAACATGAATGAACATAAAAGGAATGTTGTTTTAAAGTGCTATGACGTCAGCACACTTTGGTTTTCAAATTTAAATCCTCCAATGTTAATCTACTAACTCTCCTGACTGCTTTGTGGGACAAAATGGCGGATTATGATTAGTCAGATCGCCTGTCAATCAAACTCCCAGCGAAGGGTCAATTGAGAATGCCCGTGCGCACAATCCTGATCTAATCGACAACTTTGCAGTTGCACATAGGAAAGCCCGGAAAATCCCGCTATAATTTAAGAGAGCATCTTTTTTATGTATTTGGACCTAGGCCTAACAATGTGTTATGGTGCGTTGTCACCAGTGGTTATTTTTGGTGGGTTTTTTGGTGAGCGTAGGCTCCTCCTGATTTTGTTAGTCATCTCATCTCTTATATGCTGTGTATGATCATATCCTGTCCTATTCATGGTAGACTACTCGCGGACATTGCGTCATCAAGGGGCCCGCCTTGATAATCCTACTTAAGGGCCCAGTGTTGGCTCGTTACGCCACTGAATATAATTGTCTAAACTCCTAATCAAAATTACATATTTACAACAAATTTGACACATATATATGGGCACACTTTGAGTACTACTAATGAGTGGTGGAGTGGTGGAGATCAGGCAAGACTATAAGAAGACTTAGGCAAAACGTGTTATAACTGTAAAAACGCTTTAAAACCATATATTTCCTATGGTAAACTGCCTGTATTAGATGAAAAAGTCTATTTACAGCCATTACGGCAGTTGTTAAATGCTTGCTAAATAAAACGTAATGTCTTTTGATGCTTGTGTGTTTCAAGGCCTTAAAGGCCTTAACTGCTTGAACCCCGATAAATGCTGCTTGCAGCTTTAATTTTTCTTATTTTGGCTAAAATAAAGAGCTTATATATATATATATATATATATATATATAATATATAAGCAGTTTTCTGTAATGTATATCTCCATATCAGTGCTTTCATTTTAAAATCATTAATAAAAAAAATCTAATAAAAAAAGCAGACAAAACAAACCTAAACAAAAAACTAAACTTAAAATACAAAAACACAAACCCAAAACAAAATCAAACAAAATTAACTTAAAAAAAAATCTAAAAAAAAAAAAAGAAAAGAAAAGTAGCAGTTCTCTGTAAGATGCATCTCTGTATCAATGCTTTTATAAAGAAGCAACATTTGTGAGTGGGTTTGGAGAGGGCCCATGACATGCAGCTAACTCCACTTGCAGGAAAAAAAAAAAAGGAAAATGAGGAGACTCAAATCAAGTACTAGTTTGAACAGGTCTATAGATTTCAAACAAGGTACAATGTAACAACCATTACAATGTCATTTTGGTAAATGTTTCACAGCAAACGTGAATGAATTTTAAGCAGCATTTCAGACCCCATAATTACTAAGAATTCAAGACTGATCCTGCATGTGCTGCTTTTGATTAATGTGTTTTCTATGCCTGCATTTTGAGTGCAAGGAGAGGACAAGAAAACTGTAATGAAAAGTGCAAACATATTGAGGTAATCAGGAAGGTATAAAAGCAAAAGCAAGACAAACGTTTCACTATCCCAGTACATTAAAACAAAAACAGCTAAATGACAAAACAAGTAGAGCCAAAAGGATTTTCTGAAAAATACAAAGCTGTAATTTAAGAATTTAACCTGCTCAATATAAAAATCTCTGCTCTGAATAGGAAGTAATTATCAAAATGGTTATATATGCACACGAGCTGAACTGTTTTTGCTGGTGGGAAATGCAATAGTTATGTACAGGAACCAGACAGGACGCAAAAAAAAAAGCCAGTTTAATCCACGAAGGATGTATCGCCAGGTTCTGAATGCCAATAGGCAATACAGTACAAAATGTTCAAAGGTATAAGAGCTATTTGATTCAAGCCTAGGTAACATTCAAAAAAGTCTGAGAGGTTAGATGGTCTTGACTTGACAAAAATAGTTTTTCTGTGTGAGCAGAAAATCTATGGTAATTTCACATTTACTATTTTACATTTGACAATCAAAACATTTGAACATTTTGAACTCACTCCTCTGAATTAGAGGTATCATCAAATGACCAAAAGACACACAAAAACAGAAAGAACAGGCTATACTTAAACTCTGTGGCCAAGCAAATAAAACCAAATGCAAAAGTCGTTGTGATTTTTATTACACTGTAGTTCACAAAAGCTGAAGGAAGATGGCTCATTTACATGTTAATGAGAAGAGTCAGTAAAGAGGCCAAAGAACTTCCTCTTCAATATTCATGTTCCTCTGTTGTGCACGGTTCTCTGGACCTTCACTGAGGAAAGTGACTGTTATTGTGAGGGAATATAATACAGAGTTCATGCAGCCACGAGTTGGATGAATGTGGAATGGAAATGCGGTTGTTCTGGTCAATAAATTAAGTTGGGCGAGTGTGGCGAGCAGCGAGGCTGAGGGACCGTGAGAACGGGACGAGGCTGTGCTCATCAGTGTGGATGGGCGCCAGCTGCGCGCTGCAGCAGTCTCGTGTCTCACGGAGGAGTGACGGGAGTATAAAGGCGGAGCGACGACAGTGAAGGACGAGAGAGGACCAGGCCTGGATTTTGCGTTGTGTTTTATTTACGTTTTGTTATGCGTGTGCGCGGCAGTCGTCCGCGAGGGGCTGCCGCTTTTACCGTCATTTTGTGTTCATTTGTTTTTGTATGTAGGTGGCAGTCGTCCGTGAGGGGCTGTCGCCGCCATTTTATTTTGTGTTGATTTATTAAACATGTTTGAAGATTCGCCGGTTCCTGCCTCCTTCTTCCCATACGATCGAACCGTGTTACAGTGAGCATTACTATTATTAACAGTATTATTAACCATTATTAAATTATGGTTACTCAGAACATTCAATAAATTTGTACATTACTACCACAACAGAACTAAAACACTTCATCCCTGTTCTGGAAGAGTAGGGACACATGTTCTAGACTATATTTTGTCTAAATAAATGATAATTAAAGGATAGGTACACTATGTAAACTGGATATTATTTGTATATTATATCATACCTCAAACTTTTCTAATAATTGCTAATAGAGTCTGAGTGTCATAACATTGCGCAAATCTGCAAATTAGTAGGAAGTAGTAAACACTGCTAGGGACCCTAGCTGTGCCCGAAAACTGAAAAATGTTAAAAGTGTGCAAATGCTGCCTGCTAAGTCATTGTCTGATAAGGCAGTTAGGCAACAAGTCAGCTGCCTAAGCTTTCAGACACAGCCCATCAATAGTAACGCAGTTCATGGTGCTCTCTCCTAAGTTGATGATCTAAATCTAAATTCACACCAGGTGAATATGGTAAAAAAATTCACTGATATAACCATACTTCCACAGTTGATTGATTACATTAAGAATCAAAAACAGTTTTCTGAAATGTTAAATTTAAATATGCAAATGAGGCATTATCTAATTAAATATGCACTCATTTGCATACATTTCTAGAACATAAATCTAAACATTGGATAAAGGCAGTTTCAAAATTCTTGTTTTATTATTTTTTTTAAATTGACATATTAGAGTCAAAGGTTTTTACAGAGGGGATTTTGGATCTCTTTCTATCACTTCACAAATCGGAAAATAATCAAAAGCTAATAATAACAATAATTTATAAAATCAGGCAATATGTACATACATACACACACACACACACACACATATATAGATCAGAATATAGAATATAAATCTGTAAAGTTTTGTTTATGCAAGTGCTGCTGAAGTGGAGATTTCTGAATCATTTTAAGAAAACGGCCTTTAAAGATATGTACTGTAATTGAAATCTACAGACGCAAATATAAAGTGCTATAAAAGATACTTTTAAAAGTGTATATTGGATGTTTTCTTCTCACTAGTCTGAAAAAAAAAAAACACCAAAAAGCCCAAAATCTCAAAATTGACAGATGCATATGATAAAAAGTGTTATGCCTGTAGTGTCTCGGCGACTTATAAAAAGGTTATTATAACCCCCCTGTATAAGGTTTATGACCAGAAGGAATTTGATGAGAGTTGTGAGAGAAGAGAGAAAATTATTTTTGAAAAGGACAAATAAACCATCATAAACCTATATAGCCTATATAGATCCACTTGAGGAATATATAAACATATATCCATCTCATGATTTTCCTTTTATAGGGTTTGGTCTATGTATTAATTCAATCTCTGTTGGATTTATGTTTCAGAATTGCATACTATGGTTAGCTAAAATCATGTGTATGGCAAGTTTCTACGAACTCCAAATGCCTCTACGAATTTACATTACATTTTGCCAACTCTGTGCCACATTAGTACTATAAGAATCTTGAAAATTTTTCTCTTTAGCACCCAATCAAATTACATATTCAAATGCCCATTGAGAAAAAAAAGGATTATAAAAGTTTCCCTCCGAAATCTTGAGTACGATTGGCTCACTGACCCCTAGGAGGAGAGGCTATCCTCAGAGGTTAACCCACCAAACTATTTATAGTTTATAAAACTTGTGCACAAAACATATTTGGTTCTGACTCCCTATCTGCAAATAAATTGTCACTTAAATGGTCGATTTTGTTACACGCTATGTAAATGCTAAGGAAGAATTATTTTTCTGTGGCAATGAAAAATACCCTACTCATAGAATTAATTAATAATCAATACTGAGTGTTCACAGGATGAACTGATTGATTGTAATGTTAATGTAGCTACATCAAGTTAATCCCATTAACTGATTCAAATGTTCATAATTAATCATAATGAATAATCATAATGAGTCATGAATAATTATTAACATTTCCCCTTTGAGCTAACTATCTCCGTGTCGCTTTTACAACATTCCAAATCTCGAAAAAAGCTAAGCCAATGTTGATTCTTGTTTTATTACGAGCTCTGTCTCATTCTTTTTTTGCCAGCAGACTCTCCTCTGTTCAGCGTTTGTTTAAAATGGTTGATTCCCGGAGGTTTGAGATTTAATATTTTCCCTGTCAACCTTTCTTACTCGTTGTGACAACTAACTTATGCTACTCCCACACCATACACGTAATTCCTGTGAAAACTGTCTAAAATATAAAAAATATAAAATATAAAAATGTCTAAAATATAAACACTTATAATAGTCTTCCATAGTAAATCAGGGTAAGACAAACACGTTTTAGAAGGATTGATTATGTATTTAGTCGCTATTTAAATGTTAATTTTGGGTAAAAAAAAAAAAAAAGAAAAAAAAGTTACAGTGTACCTTTAAAACCATAAATATAATTAATATATATAAAGTGAATTCAGGCATCAAATGAAATATGAATATTTATTTTAAGATTTGCTAAAGATTACATTGAAGAGTGTCATATTAGTGTTTTGTAATTAAAAATAATAATAATAATTAAATGTAAAAATATTGGAAATGACCATGTACAATTAAATACACAAACCGATACCTATCAAAAATATAAATATAAATAAAATATAGGCCAGTAACCAATATGACACAAATACATTTCTATGAAAAGCATATTCATTTTACAAAAATATAAAAAGTGCATTCAAAACGTATTTGGATAAAAAAATAAATCTGCAAACGAATGATACTAGGCCTGTACAGAAGTACTTACTGTAATGTTTCACTGGCTGAACAAATCAACACTCTGGTATGCTTTTCTGCCTTGTTTTCATTGGTGTCAAATCAAGTATGTTGTTAACTCTACTACAAGGTCTACTTACTGACTGAATGTGGCCCTTTTGAGTGTGATATCCTGGTGTTAGCCCTGAACGATGAGGCATGAAACTGGCAGGGCACCGAGAGCTCTTCTACCTGTTCTAATGTACCCATGATGAAGGCCATAGCAGCTTCATATATCATCTCTCAGTGTGGAACATTACCTCCTGCAGGGTCCTGCGTAACCGCAGCAGAAGAGTCTTTACCGCTGTGCAGTCCTGCTGCATCAGCCTGAACGGCAACGCTTCCAGCCCAGCCAAAGGTTCGTCATCACGAGACAGACAGAGAGACATCGGCCGCTGCTCCCTGGAAGGATCATAAGAAACCAATTTCTGTAAGCAAGAATCAGTCTGAGTTTCAGGGGAAATGATACAAGAAAATCCACAGAAAAATGGATTTCCAACATATATTGGCAAATGAATGTGCATACAAAGCAACATATCAGCATTTAATGTAATAATATCAATTTCAAATGTGATTCAAACTAGAATCAAATGTAAATAACTAAATTTCTGTCTATTGATTGCATCCAGACTTTGAACAGAAAATGAACAGATCAATCATTTATGTAGAGAATGGGGTCAACTTAAACTTTATTAGAAGTGCTTTTTGAAAAAAGACAGAAAGGCAAAGGTTCAAATGGAGAAAAGACCCTCAAGAGATAATGGAGATGATAGTCATACCCTCTTCATCAGGCTTTTCATTCAGTCCAAGTGGATACTAATCTATACATACATTTAGACAATTAGACTGTTAAGAGGTTTAAAAACATTATTTTCTTCAACTTTCTAAGACCTTGACTGAACAACATAAAGTTCATACACGGGATCAATAAAAGGGGAATTATATGAGCAACCATCTGAAGGATGATGTACACAATATCAAAGACTTGCCATCCAAGGGTAATGCAATATCTTTTTTGAGACAAAATCTCTTTCGCTCTTCGTTTTTGAAAGAATAAAAGCCCACCGTTCATCAATACCGTATATCAAAGATATCTTCAAAGGAAGCACAGGGTATTAGGGCCGATAGAAAGCTCTTATTGAGAGTTCTACACAAAACACACAGACCTCTTGTTAATTAAGACACTTTGATTCTGCTCAACAGACTCAAACACTGCAGCTCCTGACTTGTCTTTATACATTTATGGGCTTAGGATTGAACTTCATTCAAGTGCATCAGAAATAATCAAGTATTTATGCTTTTTAAAAGTACAGTGATAACAGAAGATCAAAAAGAACCTCAGAACGTGCGATTAGAATTAAGCATCGATTCCCTAGAACCCCTCCAACAGGAGAGTCGCATAGTCCGTAAACACACAAACAAACAACTGACACTTTTGTTATCGTTTTTTCATTACCACTCTGTTTATTTCAGAGCCTTTGTGGTAAGTGTCCTTAGAGTAGTAAAGTGAAATTTCACTTTCTTCTTGCAGTGCAATGGCAGGTTACAAGCTTTCCATCTCACACTTGTCAATTAACACCACTGTCTGAAACATCCTCTCGGAAAATGGGAATATGCTTTTTCCTCAATTCAAAGCATTGACTGGTAAAAACATTATCCTTGCTGAAGAACATATTCAATTGTTTCTGTTTGCTGAATTTACGAAAGATTTCATAAATGGCGTGTGTTGCTAAACGCCTCAGAAAGCATAGAAAGAATCCTGACTTATTCATGATCCTCGCACTGAGACATTGCATAGGAGAGGACGTACTCATTCAACATACTCATTAAAATATTAGAGCCTGTATAACTCAGTGTCTGCACATAAAGCCAGCAGCAAAAGCAAGCTTCATTCTTTGTTTTTGCCTGTGAGAACTGACTACGCCACCTAAAAGATTCCTCTAATATTGTCTTTTACTATGACACGAGTCACTGGATGTATTTGTCAAAACACGGTATGGAAAATCGATCCCTGCACAGCGCACGCATGAATTACAAAAGCAGAAGTATGGAAACACGATGTTCATTACTTTTAAAAAGGAAATCAGAGTGAGCGCTGCAGGAGTAATTGTATATTGTGCCTTAACAACTCTAGAATTCCTTTAGCTTGGACGCCTGAGGACACCATTCTGAAATGTTTTCCAGAAAAAAGGACTCAATTTCACCGCTTTCAAGCAATTTTCAGACACATTAAACACAGACCTGGTGTTAAATGCTGCCTCTAATAAGCAGAAGTGTCAGTGTTATTGTTCAGTCTGAAAGGGGATGTTATTTACTTGACAGAAGTTCTATGTATAAGATAATTATCTAGATTTAATCAATAATCACAATTTTAGATGTCAAGGCCTCTATGATTCAGTTTAACAGGCATTGTGTTTGGCAACAATAACTAGAGAACCCCTTAAATGTCACCCCCTTTTTGAGAATGTGAAAATCTTGCTTTTTTTCTTCTTTTTAATTTATGAAAGTTCAAATTTACTGTAAATCAAATGTACTGTACTAAATATTTATTTATTTTATATAAAAATATATGGTAACACTTTACAATAAGGTTGTGTTAGTTAACATTAGTTAATGCACCTCTGTTCAGTATTAGTTATTTTTTGTTAACGTTCATTTTAAGTTCACAGTGCATTAACTAATGTTAACAAGATTTTAATAATGCATTAGTAAATGTTGAAATTCACATTAACAAAGATAAATAAATGCTTTATAAGTGCAGTTCATTATTAGTTCATGTTAACTAATGTAGTTAACTAATGTTAACTAATGAACCTTATTGTAAAGTGTTACCAAATATATTTTATAAAATACTTTTTACTATAAAATTGCTATAAGATCAAAGCCATATGTCTAACCAAGTTGTGTTCCAAATTTGAAGTTGATATCACAACAATAACGATTCCAAAAATAGCCACCGGGCGTCACACATTCCATTGAATGTTTTTATGCATTCTCCTGTAACAAATAAATACATTTCTGTCCCTTCCATATCACTTCCATCACAAAACACCAAATATGGAACCTTGAGACTCAGACCTTTCCAACGATATGCATTTTGTCAAGATTAGAAAAGGTTTGGATGATAAAGTAGTTAAAAAAACACATGAAACCTGACACCACCCACTAGGGGATGAGCCCGCTTTCATAGTAACACAACATCCAATTTCAAAACAGTTTTCACAGGATGAATTTTGAAGTTTGTAAGCTTTCGAATGATACCGAATATGATATGAAAAAAGCAGATAAAAACAGAAATTGAGCCTTGTTACTGATTTGAAGTAGCCTGACGTCGTCATACTCAATTGTAGTCATAATTTGAGTCTGATACTGCTCCGTTGGGCTGTGATTATGGGGCGTGTTTAAACCGAACCAGGAAAGACCTCAATTGGATAGACCTACAACCAATCAGAGCAACGGAGCGACGCATAACGTTAGTTGTCAAATGTCAACAGAACTCAACTGCACAGTGTTGCCAAGTCCGCGGGTTGAAGCGACCCCAATTATGTGATATACAGACCCAGGAATGCGAAATTTAGCAGGCAGTCCAGCCAAAATAACACACATTTTACCCCCCAAATGCCATTTTTCCCGGAAAAAAAAACTGCCCGTGCAAATTTTGTGGGCGGGGCTAAGTTCGTCTGGCATCCAGGCTAGATTTGAAGCAGTTCGTCTTACAAATATGCTCAGACTCGACTCTCTTGACTTCAACAGAGTTTGGCGTTAGCATGTTGCCATGGTAAAAACGCGATAGTCAAGTAAACATAAAATTACATAGCATACGCAAATGTAAATTAAAACAGTCCAGTTGTAACTACATTTAAGTGTTTGTTACATCTGTGTAAAACTGATTACAAGTGCAATATTGGTCAAGTTTGGGGTTGGTCGGTCGGACCCGAAGTCCAGTTATTTTGAATTGTAATAATATATGTCACAATATTGCAGGTTTTTACAGCACTTTTATCAAATAAATGCAGACTTGGTTAGCATAAGAGACTTCTTTCAAAAACATTTTTAAAAAATATGACCGACCCCAAACGTTTAAACTGTAATACATATTTATTACCAACATTTCTCCAAATTCCCTTGGAAAAATCAGTCCTCTCGGCAGCAGAATTCATAACACTTCCAGGTATGCTATTTTTAGTCACAAGTTCAGCCCAATTTGTACATACCTGTATGTTTATGTTAGTTCAAATCATGTTACAATAAAACATTTAAAATGAGGAATAAAATCTGACAACAATGATGTCATAAACAATGTTTCTTTTGACCTATAGTCTGTAATTCCAATCCTACAGCACCCCTAGTGAGTGTTGCCACATCTATGAAAATATAATTAACTCAGAAGGCAGGAGTACTGCTGCCATATTTAGTGTTATGATTTCTTCCATTCATCTATTTACAAGCTATTTCAAGACATTTTCACGGGGACATTTTTTTTTGGTGATCAAAGATGAGTTTTAAGGGATAAAATGATTGAATACATTTTATCCCTTAAAATGCTTAACATTTTAAAAATGCTGCTTGCGTAGGTATCTCACTAAGTTTTGGAATAAAGCCTAAAGATAATTTATGAGATCACACAGTCCATTTACATTTAGTAGAGGCAGTACTGTTATTAATCAAGTCTTAAGAAACACTTTGTCCCGAGATATACCTTAAAGCTGCTGACCTCAGGATGTTTTCATTATGCTAAACATTTACACTAAGAGTAACACCAACATATTCCACTTTAGTCACCTGCATCGCACCACTACATAATATCCATTATCACCTCATTTCTGGCCATGATCTGATTATGCCACTGAAACACTGTCACCTAGTTTGTTCTTTTATGCATATGACCTCTGCTTAGCAGTTTGACATCCCCCCTGCGTGAGTTCTCATTTAGAAGCTGAATGTTATTTAAAGCTATTGAGAGGCAGAGCACTGGCGTTGTGTACTGGCATCTGTCAGATGTAAAAGACTCCCCCAGGTGAGTCGACGTTCTGTATTACACCTATTAGCACCGTTTTCTCATAGGCCATTAGCATCTTCATTAGCATTAGGCAAGACTGGCCCTTTGTTCTTTTAATCACATATTAACTTTGCACTAGAGGAGCAGAATCCCGCCCATGTTCACGGTTGCATATACATGTTGGAAATTTAACAAGTGATCTGAATGCCTGGCTGTAGGAGCAGTGTTCAGATCAGAGAAATGCTTGCTAAACAGTTATAGTAATGAGATCGATCCAAAAACTGTTGCCCTTTTTCTGCTGTGGAAACAAGGAAGACACAGAGAGGGACTGCTGTAAAAATTGAGTATACAAGATGCATTCATCTTTGATTGAGAGCATGAATGAGAGAGAAAAAGTGGTATTAAATGAATTTGCATGATCTTCCCTGCCAGCCAAAGACAAATTTTCACACTAGGGGTGGGCGGTATGACCAAAATCTTATATCACAGTATGAGTAATTTTATATCTGGGCAACAGTATCATTCACAACATAGTTATTTTTACGTGAATTTCAACTAGAGAGCTGCACGGGATGAATTTGTCCCATTCCTGCAAAAATATATGGTACCTTCTGTCTGGCTATGCATGCGCCTATATATTTTTTCATTTTGTTTTAGTTGTTCTTGCTGCTTTTGTGCAATAGATGAATAACAATTTATTTGTTTTATGTTTATATATTTTGCAGGAGTGCCGCAAATTGTTTTACTGCCCCGCAACCCACACACACACCAAATCTAGTCCCACGCAGCACTCCACTGCGTTGGGTCCCGTGAGTACTGCGGTAGTCCCCACGGGAGTGCAGGTCTCTAATTTCAACCTTAAAATGCTTATAAACTATCATTATCAACAAAAATACAGTAAAACCATAATATTGTGAAATATTACCATTTAAAATAACATTAACATTAATATTAATATTAATAATAATTAATAACATTTTTAATCATCATCACTGAATCATTATTGAAAACAGTTGTGTTGCTAAATACTTTTTAAAGGAAATATTTTGTGAAAACCATACTTTTATAGGATTCTTAGATTAATAGAAAGTTCAAAAGAACATTTCAAATTATTATTTGAAAATATATATTTTTGTACTGTCAATTTTGATATCCTTAAAAAGCTGAATACAACTATTTATTTCTTTAAAAAGTACTCACTCACTGACCTCAATATGCAAACAACTATTTAAAGATTATTCATAAACAAAAAAATAAATAAATAAAGCAAACCATTTTGTTTATCCAAGCAAGACGATTTGACAAACACAACAGACTGCAACAAATTGCTCAAGTCCTATGAATGCAAGGATTTCTGGCAGCAATGGTAAAAGTCAACAGTTTTTACACTGCCATCAACCATCTCCCTCAAACGCATTTTTGCACTTTGACTCATTTTTATTGCAACGACTAGCTTCAGGACAGGATCAGCAACCTCGGCGATGACATCATCTCTGTTTGTTTGTTTGTTTATACTGAACTTTTCAACCCCAAACATCTGAAAAGCTTAAATGTGTTGATTCTGCTCATTACGTGACGTCCCTTGTGGCTTAATTGTGGTTTATTTATTTCTAGCAGGGAATTAAGCGATGATGTCAGAGAGGATGCAGTAGTGGTTGTAGGCGGTTTGTTGACATTAAAGCAGTGTTTCTGGTTGATCAAATATGTGTGTGTTTGAAGGGGTCATTTGTCACAATACATACACATACACGGGTTCATTTAAAATGGACAAATACCACGGAAATGTAATGTTAAATCTTTCTTTCTCTTCTGAAAAAAAAATTAATAGCTCAAGTTAAAGGGTTAGTTCACCCAAAACTGAAAATTAGCCCATGGTTTACTCACCCTTCAAGTCATCCTAGGTGTATATGACATTCTTCTTTCAGACAAATAAAATCAGTTATATTAAAAAAGGCCTGGCTCTTCCAAGCATTATAATGGCAGTGACTTCTTGTTTAGTTTTTCCATAAAAGTGCATCAATCCATCATTTAACTGCTCCACACAGCTCCGGGGGGTTAATAAAGGCCTTCTGAAGCGAAGTGGCGCGTTTGTATTAGTTTATACTAGTTCTCGCGAGAACCAAGTTTGATGACATCGAAGGACATCCATGTGAAGAACTGAATTGTTTGAGTTGTACTCTACATTTTATAAGTCTGATAATAGCACCTTTGTGTTTATGTCCGGGTCGCTTCAACAAAGCAAAAGTCTCTATATTTCGTACTTCGACATCAAATGCCATTAACCAAAGCTATTCAGTAGTTTGTGCCGCAGCCTTCTCCATCTCCCGGAGCTCCTGGTCGGTATACTCCGGTATACTTCAAACAAATATGGCTGGTTTTCACCCTCATTTTAGACTTCTAATTCGCAACTGATGTTTTGATTTGCTCTATCCTCTCCGCTTCCGCGTTTGTTACCGGAACTTAAGCTATGCCTGCGTCCTACGTAATATGCTGGAATGCCAGTTTCTCGTGAACATTTTTGGGTGAACTAACCCTTTAATAGCTTTCTCCTTCGGGTAATGACTTGGTGTAGAGAACATTTACAGACAACATGTCATAAAGAACTCAAAAGAATCAATTCGCCATTCATGTCTAAGAACCACATTGCATGGCTTGTGGATGCACATCTGTCGAGGAGGTGGTCGGCCTCAAAAATACTGTGTCCAATCAGTGATGTCACAGGCTTCCTTGCTACGTTTGACAACAATGGATTCTGCCGCTGTGACTCAGCCAGATACCAAGGAGACTTTCCCTGAGCCAGATCTCTCTCTCTCACACACACACACACACACACGCTGACTGCGGAGAAATAAACATGACGCCAAAAAACAAGAGTGTGATCAAAGGTTAGGAATAAATCACACCACCAACTTCACTCCAACTTCAGAAAAAAAAATCCCCACATCGGACTGGATCGCGGTAATTACTTATGCTCAAACTCAAAGTCTAATAGCACCTTTTGTCACACCTGAGTTTTCTTGAATGTCCCCTCTCGCTCTCTTTCTTTGAATCACCTTGACAGACTTGGGTAAGGAGACAGGGGAAAGTAGCACAAGGCCAGACACGCTGCCTTCTGTTGTGGAGGACCACAGCTTGCGGAAAGCTGAGGATTCTGCCCCCTGCTGAAGCAAACCTGCTCCTGAAGGACAGAAGGAAGAGAGAGGGAGCGAGAGCCCAGCTGGACGTGAGTTTTGAGTCTCAGTGTTTGTGCGTTATCTCTCTGGGCTAAAGGTGCACTCAGTAGTTGTTGGGTTTTTTTTGGTCTTGTTTCGTTACATTTTGCAGGCTCTTCATCTCTGTGTTCTTTTATATTCATGCTTTTGACTCTTGAATAACTCTTTATAAAATGTAAACAATTATTACTATTAATATTAGTATATTAATATGTACAAATATGCACATACTGTATAATAACCCTATCAATTTAAAGTGCCCCATTATGGTTTTTCGAATATTCCCTTTCATGTAGTGTGTAATATAGCAGTTTGTGAATGTAAACGTTCTGCAAAGTCATAGTCGAAAGAGCAAGATAAACAAAGTTATTATCGCCCAAAAGAAAGAAACGATTCTAAACCGCCTGTGAGTCATTTGGATTTCGAATTCTACTGCGTCACTCGATAAGACAATTGCATAATGCCCGTCTGTATTTTAAATCGTCCGCCCGCGAACAACGTGACCAGCCCTCAAACGTAATTTTACTGACGACTGCTTCTCAAATCTCGGAGTTCAACTTGGTTCAACTTGGCAAACTCGGAGTTCAAAGCACTTGCTCTTGAAAGACGGGTCAGTACAGGACCAGCTTGCTCCTTAGAATCACAACCAGTATGAATAATTATTGATGTATATATTTTCTAGCAGGTGTTCTAAATACATAGTTTTGTGTTTTATACTGTGCAGGTCTCCGGCTAACTCGCGTTATTACTGTCTTACTGAAATAGTTCTGCAAATCAGCTGTGAGCCACTATAACCAAAAACTGTGTCTATGAATGCAGATTGCCTGTCGTTCTTACTACTTTGAGTAAAGATAAAGGATGGAGCAAAGATTTGTTTTACAAACGTTTATGTTCCATCAGTCTTTCACGTTATTGATCCAGTTCGCACATGTGCACCGCAATGAATTAGAAATACACACACAGGTTTGTTGATGGACATACACTTGTTAATGCGGACGGTGAAGAATTACATTTACAACAACACATAATGTACCTCAAAATGAGGAGTGTATTACTGAGAAACGTCCTGCTAAGGTTGTCCTTGCAATGGAGGTTCAGGTTGAATAACTAGTTCTTCCAACTTTTCATTGGACTCGCGCTCTAAATGATATGGTAAAAATCGACGCCATCGTTACAGTCTTTACCGTGTGTACAATCGCTAAACTTTAGGAAGCCTATGCACGGAGCTGAAGTTCAGTTAAGGAAATGGCTGTTTTGTTTCTGACACGCGCTGTATGTGACCAATCACAACAGACTGGGTCATCTGGCCAATCAGAGCAGGATAGGCTCACAGAAAGGAGAGATTCAGAGAGACTGATTAATCCGACGAGTCGTTTGAGAATCACTGAAAAATGTGATGTGCAATATGTATATTATGAGAAAATGGAACTGTTATTTGACCTTTGATGTATGTAAACATTAGGGCTGGGTAAAAATATATATATACTGATTTCTCGATTTTAATTGATTCTCATTTTTACAAACCGATATTGATTCTTAAATCCCAAGAATCAATTAATCATCCCGTTTTCAGTGGATGAATGAACGTGAAATTGCAGTGCGCCTCCCATCCAATAAATCGCAATAATCTTTGTTACTACTGATATGAAACAGTCTCAAATTTCAAATTACGTCCAATTTATTACGAAATTCAAAAACATAAATACCATTTGGAGCTGCCGCGTGAGATCACTTTGGCGCAGCTCAGCTCAAGAGAAGCAGCAGCGCGGCGTCCATGTGAACTCGTCCACTTTAATACCAGTTACAGTGCGAAATAAACAAGAATGAGCATCTGAAAGTGTGTTAAAAGATACAACTAACTGAAATCCGTATCATGTCACATGGAATTGCTCATTCAGTGATTCAACCGCAGAAAGACGCCAGTAAAACAGCTTGTAAACAATGTCATGCAACGTCACATTTACCAAAAAAAAAAACATATCCATTGTCCATAAACTCGTTAGTCAGTAATTTCTGGATTGAAAACTGCTATTCTAACCCATTATGAATTCTGTTATAATCTGTTAGGGAAAAATTAGCTTTCCGCTTGGCCAACAAAATCGGCATCATTGCAGTACAGCTCTATAGCAAACATGGCTGTCCATGACGGCCACTAAGAAGGGTCATCTTGTAGGTTAGAAGAGACTTTCTAGTAGCTGAGAAATCTAGACGCACCCTAGCGGCAGTAAATCTAATTTGCAGCTAGGGTAGTCTAGCAACTCTCCATTGGAGTGCGAGCTGGAAAAACCAAACTCTGGTCAGGCCAATCACATCGTATATAGAGTTGGTGGGCGGGATTAATATAATGGCGATAGAGTTGCGGCGGTTCCGCATGCCACTTGTAAACAAAGCAGCTGGTGAACAGCGTCTTTCGAAGCGTCTTTCGAAGCGTCTTTCGAAGCGGCTCTGGAAGACTTGGAGTTGAGCTTTTCTTTGAGAAAAAAACGGCACTGAAGTCATTCTTAAGAAAGGAAGATGTGTTCAGAGTTTTGCCGACCGGATACGGCGAAAGTTTAATCTATCAACTAGCTCGGCTTCACCTTCTTCGTTGCTCTGGTTGGTTGTAGCGCTATCCTATTGCGTGCAGAGGGAATTTGAAAGACAACCGTTTATCTCGGCCCTCGGATTGAGCCCTGCCAATGGTGTGTTCCCAGACCCAACATCTTGATGTGGGTCTGGCTTGTCAGGCTAACTTTCTAGATCAAATGTATCAACAACCAAAAAAGTTATTAATTTCTTTACATATGAAACTTTTAATGAGAAAAAAAAACAATAGACTGAGAGCACCTCTAAAAGAAAAGACAACCGAAATATGATTTAGAATTTTAGAGAAAGTGTATAAGGAAACTGAATAGGTCTTATGAACAATTAGATTTCATTCTTCCTCAGACGACCTTGCTGATAGTTTAACTAAATCAGATCAAACTGCAATAAAGACTAGGTCATTTTGTTCCTCACAAAATGGAGGGGTAAAAAAATTGAGTTAGATTTGGGTTTCCTTTAATTTAAACTGTGACTCTCACTGTGTGAAAGCTATATAAGAGAAAACTAATCATAAACCTTTACACGGTCTTTGGCAGCACTGTTAAGATGAACTGAGCTCTTTCTTCAGCTCTTCCTACAGCTTCATTTTTCTGCCTCTCTTCACAGAGCAAAACACTTCCTTCTGCCTCTCTTCAGAGCTGTAAAATGGGCTAGCGCTGCGTCGCTGAGCGAGAAAAACATAACACGAGCTGCCGTGCATCAGTCTAGCTGACGGTTGATGCATTTTCCACACCAACAGCCCAGATTTCGCCTTGGGATAATATATCTTGTCACTTAGTCAGGGTGTAGGATTATAGCCCATCAAACAGTGCATCCTCGACTCTAGCTGAGCTGACTCACAGCAGAAAAAAGGCCTCCCAGCCACTGTCCATTAAAGACATCTATACTAGCTGACACCTCCCCATATAATGACATTATACCGCAATCCAATGAATCTTTCAAGCCCTCTGAATGATGAATTGACAAATATGAGAAAACGCCAACTACTTTACTTCTGTTGAGTTTCATTATTTTCAACATAGGATGAATTATTAGATTCTAAGTGCAAGAGGGGGGTATTGTTCACCCCAAAATGAAAGTTTTGTGATTATTTACTAACCCTCATGTTGTTCCAAAGCAGTATGCTGCCTTTTTATAGAATACATTATTTTTTCCATACAACAATAGTTCATGGTGATTATGGCTGGCAGAGCTCCACTAGATAAAAGAAAAATCCATGACTGGTGCGCTATATTCTTCAAAAGCCATATCATAGCTTTGTGTGAGGAACAGATTGAAATTTAAGTCATTATTCACACGTTCAGTTGTGTGTCATGCCCGAATATGAAATCCAAATGCACTACCGTTTAAAGTTTGGGAATTTAAAATATATATATATATATATATATATATATATATATATGTTTTTGAAAGAAGTCTCTGCCTTTATCTGATCAAAGCTTTAGTAAAAATAGCAATTTTGTGAAATATTACTACAATTACTGCATTTTATAACTGTGATGGCAAAGCTGATTTTTCAGCATCTTTACTCCATTCTTCAGTGTCACATGATCCTTAAGAAATTATTCAAATATTCTGATTTGGTGCTCAAGAAACATTATGATGAATAGTTGTGCTGCCTAATATTTTTGTGGAAACCGTGTTTTTTTTTTCAGGATTCTTTGATGAATAAATGTATAATAAATTGAGAGAATTGTCTCGTTTGATCAATAAAATGCATCCTTGCTTAATAAAAGTATTAGTTACTTTCAAAAAGTCTCTGTATTGTGTGCGGAATGCAAAGTGAGAGACAAAGTTGAGGGGACATTTTCCAATAAATAAGCTAAATTTATTCTATTTATACCAAAATTTTAGTCCATTTCTTCAAGTTATCATACAGCTTCAGAAAACTCAAAATATTGTGCAAGTTATATTGACTACTTTTATCATTGTTTTACGGGGGTTTTATGGTGTTTTTGTGTGTGTTTTTTTTTTTTTTTTAACACCTCAAACCGTTTTTATGGGGAAGAAAGCCTGTTCAAAAAGAGTTTCTATGAAATACTCCACACAAAAGTAATAACATATGGGTTATACATTTAAAACGGCATGAGGGTAAGTACATATACACAGAATATCTTTTTTGGTATCATTTAAAATGCTGTTAATACACCATGTCAAGTCACAAATAATTACTACTGATATTAGTTAGCACAGCATAAAAAGCATTAGCCTGGCTGACGATGAAAAAGCATAAACCCTAGGTCGGACAATCATGGCACAAATTGTGAGATCTTTAACATGATGAGAACAGAACAGTCCTGGGGTGCCATAAATTCGGAAAATAAATACAGGACTTACTCAGATGCAACATAAACCAAAATAAAACTGGCTTGCAGGGCTACTCAGTAAGAAATCTCATTCAAAACTGTGTCAAAGATATCAAGACAAGGTCATTCAATCACCACCTGGTGACAAGGCGAAAATACGTTTTCTAGAAGCAGCATGCCTTTTATGAGGCATACAGTAGCTCAAATACACTATAAAATGTCATATAATAGTGTAGCTTTGGAAAAGTACTTCTTATAACATTTCAGCCATATAAAGGTAATACTTGGCACTGCGGTGTGGCATTTCAAAAATAAATCTACTTATTTAGAAAACACATACAGCACTTATTACAAGTGGTTGGCATGTAGTAGTTTGGGTACATTCTGTAATGATTTCAAAATAAACCCCACTCTATTTTGGGGCATGCTCTAAAAACTGTACAAATAATTATAAGGTCAGGAAATGTATTCAATTTTCTAGGCTAATTTCCATGCTAATATAATTTGCTCTGTGTCCACATGGGATTCATCCAGTTTTGAAATGACTCTGCTGTCATTACGCACAAGGATGAAACTGCCAGTCAGAGTAGAATGAGAGTTTGAGAGAACGTTACCAAATCAAACAAACTGTCGGTGCAGTCAATGCCATTGTCAATGGATCAGAGAAAGTTTGATAGTTTAGGGAACAAGATCGAGAGGAAGAAGTAGGACTCACATCCACTGAGAACATAACTGTATAAATTTGTTTAAATCACACGTCAACATGATAATGATTTTATTTCTTGGCATGCTAGTTAGCGATCGCTGTATTTTACTTGGTACACTGTGAATTAATTTAATCAAAATGCATCAAATCTGGCTAATGCTATGCTTTTGTTTAACATGGCAGGACAATTCCTCAAACCAGTAGTGATGCTCTATAAAATGAAAATACTAGGAATTGGGCAATAGACTTTCCATCAATACATCACCTATTACTACATTATATGGTAATATAGATGTCAAAGATTCTGTTAAATGTTCAAGTTTCTGTTCACAAATATCAGTTATTTAGAAACATTTAATTGCATTTCCTCGCATATATCTGTAACGTTTCTCATAAATCGAAGCGCAGATGACTTGTATGACTGACTTTCTTCTGTCAAACATCTTTTGTGTTTCACAGAAGAAAAAAAACAGTTTGGAACGACATGAGGGTGAGTAAAGGATGACAATGTTCATATTTGGTTGAACTGGACTAAACATAAAAAAGTACTAAATGTTTTCTATGAAAGAGCTGACTTGGAAAATAAGAATTTAATAATGTCTCTACACTGCAGTGCTGACTAATTGTTTTCTGTAATTTTATGACCACATCAAGGCTTGTATTAATTTGAGGGATTAACAATAAGAACATCCCAACAGTTCAGGCCAAAGCTGAGAGATATTTGGATTTGTCACTTGCCCTTTTGTGCCAGTGCATATTTTTTTCAGCTTACTGCAAATTAAAAAAATAATGTAATTAAATTGATAAATGCCAAATATTTGTTAAATATTAAAAGGTAAAATGACACTAAATAAGAGGGAAAAGAAGTAGATGTGTTTGTTTACTGGCACATACATAATATAAAAAATGTGTGTGGGGGGGGGGGGGGGGGGGTATTCAGCAAGATATTAAACTGATCAAAATAAATAAATGCTATTCTATGCTTGAAACCAGTGTTACGACCTGTATTTGCGTTGTTGAGCTGTGTTCTTTCACTGCCCTTTCGGTCTTGTTTTGTCTTTCTGATAGGTTGTCTGATGATGGGGTGTACAAAAGTCATTGGCTGTTCAGTTGAGGCATGGTTTTTATAAGGATGCCGCTGGAACTTGACGGAGAGCTCATTTGTGGTTGTGATCATGATGAAAGCTCCTGGATCCCACCTCCGGTCGATGATTCAAACTTTTTGTTCAAACAAAAGTTGTTCTGATGGTTAATCACGTGGATCATGTTCAATTATGTTTTGTTCAAGGTAATTAAAGCAACAGTTTTTCAATAACAGAAGAATATGTAAAAGAATGGTATTTGGGGTAAAAGGCGCCTCTGCTTTCGGGGCTAAAGGCACCATATATTTAACATTTTTAATTTGTTGACACGACATGGTTAGATTCAGATTGCAAATATCATATATCAAATGTGCATTGTGTACATTTTAGCGGCATCTAGAGGTGAGGTTGCGAATTGCAACTGCTCACCCCTCCCATTCGAAGCACGTAGAGAAGCTACGGTGGCCGACACAGGACAAAGATGTTGTCGTCTGAGACAGCAGAGAGTAGCTAGCGCTCTGTAGAGCAGTTTGTCCGTTTAGGGCTACTGTAGAAACATGGCAGTGCAAAATGGTGATTTCACTATAAGGGGACCCGTGGTGTATGTAGATAGAAATGGCTCATTCTAACGTAATAAAAACATAATAGCTCATTATGTAAGGTCTTTATACACCACTGAAAACATAGTTATGTATATTATATTGCCTTTATCTCAATAGATCCATATAAAGATAAATCACCATATTTATAATGAAACCATATTTAAAAATGTGATATTAATCATACCATAATTAAATGTAATTTATCGTTACTGTTATAAATCTATATTAAAGGTCCCGTTCTTCGTGTTTTTTTAAGCTTTGATTGTGTTTACAGTGTGCAATATAACATGTGTTCATGTTTCGCGTGTAAAAAAACACAGTATTTTTCACACAATTTACTTATCTGTATACCGCTGTTTTCACTGTCCTAAAAACGGCTGATGAGTTCCCTGTTCTATGAAGTCCCTCCTTCAGAAATACGTAACGAGTTCTGATTGTGCCAGCGGTTCCCGTGTTGTGATTTGACAGCAGCTTAGCGAACATGGCACGGTTCCCATGTTGTGATTTGACAGCAGCTTAGCGCACATGGCCCGGTTCCTGTGTTGTGATTCGACAGCAGCTTAGCGCATGTAACTTGCATGGAAAGGTCACGCCTCTTAACGGGAGATGTATGCGCTTAATGATCTCTACAGCGTCCCTGGGAAAGCCAAACAAAGGTGATTTGACTCCGGGATGAAAATAACAGCGTCTCGACGACATGGCGACAAACACACTCAAACGCACCACTTCCTTTTCTCCACGCGACCGTCCTCTTCTCCACGTGGGACAGCAACAAGACCACGCCCCCTTTTTCGCGTATTCTTGTGGTCGGAGGTTAGTCTGTTCTACTGTTCTACTGACTGACGTAATTAATGAAGGAAGTACCAGGATGTAGTCCAAACCGGCCGTTCGCTGTAGGCTTTGAAAGGGAACTTCTGTTAAATAAAATATCTCGCTTGGCATTGAACTTTGAGCTTTATAATTTTACAGGTATTTTTTATGCTCTAACAGCAACATTACACACTAACTAAAGTTTGAACAGTGGGATCACGAAGAACGGGACCTTTAAATTATTATGGGGTCACCTTCAATGCTTTCAGAATCATTACTTTTTAAATTGATTTTATTTCTATATTTTTAATAGATATTTATATATTAACATTTTAATGAAAGCTTATTTATTGAACAAAAATGAATTGTTTTTTTTATCAAAATAAACAGAAAATAGTTCAAAGTTTTCTAAAGTGATTGTTTTGAAGTATTAACTTAGACATTATTAAAAACGTGTTATTTTAGCTAAAGAATTTGCATCAATAATGTGTGCCTTTTGCCTCATGCTGGTGAGCCTTTTACCCAGTGTGTGAGGTCAAAGGCCCCCCTCACCACCCCATACATTTATAAGATTTTTAAACAAAATAAACCACTTTTATGATTTATTTTCAAATAAAATCTGTTGCTCCATAAATGTTCAATACAATCTGCAATCATACACTATGGGATTAATGAAAAGCTAATTTTATTTTAAGGTGTGCCTTTAGCCCCGTTGTACCCAACATATTAGAACCTTTTTAAAGGGTACCGTCCTAGTGATAGCTTGTATTACTTCCGGTGTGATTCTGAAGTGTGTATTCAATGGTTTGATGATTTACTATCCCATGAAGCCACAGGAGAGGATATGTGAATGGCAGTGAAGTGACGCAACTGATGCTGGTAGGTCACATGATAATGACAACATGACGAATGTAGAATGTCTGAATTACCTTCTTAATACACACATTCATACTACAACTACTGAACTACAAATCTGACTGGGCCAGCAGGAAAAAAATCTTATTGTTAAGTCCTTATTGTTGCAATTCTATTCAGTTCATGAAGCAGTTGGATGATCATTGTGTGGTTTGCAACAATGTAAACACCATTACTGAGTCATTAAATTGGGCAGGTTACATTATCCCCCCTGTCGAGACATTCATGTTCACAGTGTGTCTGTGAAATTGAAAGGTTCGCAGAGAAGTTCCAGTGAGGAAAAGATACCTGAGGGGGGGCTCCCTGGGCTCTCGTCCAGGGGTCCGGTCAGTGGAGGTCTCCAGGGGTGAGGGCAGCAGGTTGAGGCATGATGCAAGGGATTGACTGGAATCTTCCCGTGAGGCTGTAATAGCAAATCAAAGTGAAAAAACGTCTGGATAAAAACAACCTTTAACTTTCTTTATTTCCTTGGAATAAAGGATTTAATTTGATTTTTAAGACATTTTTGTACAACAAACAAAATGTAGTACTTTGTCGGGTCGCCACTTGTCCAATGTGTAATCTGGGTCCTGAAGCAAAACTAGCTGAGAACCACTGATCTAGGGGAAGTTCATGTCAAAATGACTTCATGTGCAGACGCTGCAATATTTACTTCTCTTGCAAAAAAAAAAAAACTGCTTTAGCAAATATCAGCAATGACATCCGTAGTGTTTATCAGTCTAGAGGCTTTGCCTGTGGTGCATGTTAACGTGTAGCGTCGTATGTGCTGATGCAACTCCTCCCGAAAAATATCAGAACATTTGGAAAATTAAGATGACTACATGACTAATCCACAATTGCATGCAAGCACAACTTTGTGTTGTAATATTTTACAAGGTATTAAAATCTGTAGACTTGCCCAAGTCTTTTTTTAAATTAGGGGGGCAGGGAGGGGTTGGGGAATAAGGTCTCGTCTTTTTTTATCTATGGCAAAATAATTTCTTCAAGCGATGCAGCTATTATAAGAATGTGTAATTACTATAACAAGATATTCAGAGATTTAACAGCATGAATATGAATGAGAAATAAATGCCATAATACATGTTGCAGAGTCTGAAGTAAAAGGAGAAAGCAACTGGAGTCAGATAAAAACATACCATGGTGAAGTCGCTGGTCATCAGAGAGGTCAAGATCCAGCATCAGGTCATCCTCATCCAACTCAGACGAGCCAAGGTTATTCAAAACATCCTGGAAAAGGAGGGGGGAGGGGGGGGGGGGATACAAGGGCCAAAATAAAACATTTTGTTTAAAGGGATAGTTCACCCAAAAATGAAAATTACCCCATGATTTACACCCTCAAGTCACCCTAGGTGTATATGACATTCTTCTTTCAGACGAATACAATCGGAATTATATAAAAAAATGTCCTGGCTCTTCCAAGCATTATTATGGCAGTAAATGGCACCCCAAAATTCGACCGTCTTCCATATTCAACTTTCAGAAAAAACGTAAGTGGCGCAACGATGACGTCGGACATAGCTCAAGAGTTTTGAATTACGAGAGGCATTACACGTTCTTCTTAAGAAGGTGTAATGCCTCCATTTTACTTTATAAAGTTTTAAATATGGATATGTTTCCTTACACAAATGATTCACTTCAGGAGGCCTTTATTAATCCCCAGGAGTATATCCATTATAATGAATAGATACACGCCTGAAAGAAGAATGTCATATACACCTAGGATGGCTTGAGGGCGAGTAAATTATAGAGTAGTTTTCATTTTTGGGTGAATATCAGGTATCATCGCTCAATGAAGATGGTCCAGTGTCCATTTTACATTGTGTACCATCATATTTCCAACATATTTATGTAATCATACAAGTAATTAATTATACAGAACATAGTACATGTACATTTAGAATGCATTCATTTCAAGCTCTTATTGCAAATTAAAAATATATTTTTTATAAACTTAGATCAAAATAAATGTAAAAAATATTATAATAAATATTGTATTTAATTTTATCAAATTATATCTCTTTTAAATATGATTTAGCGGGGGAAAATGTAAACATACATATAGTGTATACATTTTTTTGTGGTGAGGCCAGTAAAAATGTTGCTATGAGGTCAAGTAAAAATCTAATGACAAGGCAAATGGGGGAAAAAAAATCTTAATGTTGAACCTAGTGCCCATACAAGATTATGATTTTACTAGTTATGACATATTTAATGCATCTAGTTTGCTGTAAGTAGTGACTAATGACCTTCTTAAATTCAGCCCAAACCTCCAGCTGCGTGTCACGGTCTGTTTGTTAAAGCATGATGACAAAAGAGGCTTTAATCTGATTTAAAGACGCCTCCAAAGAAACCCTTCCTCACATCTGACTAAACGGCAGAACAACAAAAAATCCACCATGTACTCAAGAAACAGAAAACCTGGAAATCACTCAATCCAAAGTAGGACTTTGAGTGCTGCTTTTCAAAGTGTCACACTGCCATCTTGTGTCCAATATGAAAAAAAACATCTTTCGATTGAAAGCTAAAGGTAAAAAAAGAAAAAGAAATTAATAAAACAAGGCCATTTATTCTAGCAAACAAGCAGGACTCAGCAAAGCTTTAATACTGAGTATTTGAGGCTAATCTTATTTAAAAGTGCATGTAAAAGACAAAAAGGCAAAAGAGCGGCCATTATGTCCTATTAAAGTGGAGAAGCGCAGCTCTTTGGCTAATTAAGCAGGACAGAGCAAAGGACTGGAAAGTGCATCAGAACAGAAAAGTGCCTTAACTTTGGCTTTGCTAGAAATTAAAGGGTCGCTGGGCACCTAATTAAAACTCTCAGGATTTGAAATGGCATGGCCTTTACTTCTATGAAATATTACAATGACAAATGACAAAATGAAAACAATACATCACTACTGTAACAATCTCAGTAAGAGTATAATACTGATGAAGTGGTCGGCTTTTATCGGCGACCTGTTCAGACACCTTATTTAGATTAAAGAAGAATAGTGTCATGGTTCATAAATGTCCTTGTGAACATAAACGGCCATTGTGCATAATCATGTAGTCTCTATCAAAGGAATCACCATAAACACAGATATTGACAACAGGAGCACAAAGGACAAAAACTGCCAGTGCTCGATAAAAATGTCTGCGTGAAAAAGAAAAAAAAAAATTGATGAGATGGTCTTTTTTCTTCAAGCGTTTATTTCTGAGGGATTGAGTAGGTGACAGAGAGCTGACATATCTCCCGATGTTCAGATAGATTTTTTTTATCTTTTCATGTCAGTGTCAGGAGAAAACATGCTCTACTCATTAATGAAATATCCTGTGGCCCTTGACAAAAAGATCAAAACAGTTCAATGCCAATGTAAACAACTTTCCCCTCCCTTGGTATTTCAGAAATCGCTTTTAAAAAAATTCAAAAACAAAGAAACACTATTTCAGGAGACAATCTCAGGTTACACATTAGCATGTTATGCAAGGATACTCCCTCTCAGACACATTTAGAATCAATCTGTGCTGCTACTAGAATTTTTTATATCAAATATATTAAAATATAACAAATATAACCTATGCATTAGAAAATGACCTGAGCAGACCTTGATCTTGATATAAACGCCTTTCAACATGAGCACCAAGGCTCGACTCCAACGAGGGTTATTTGTTGTAAGATACAGCATGGTTATCAAATGGTTAAAAATGTTTATCAAATGGTTTAAAAAAAAATAGGGCTACATGACAGATTGGTACCATATTTGAGGGGGATTTTATTTATAAGTATAGCCAAAACAGGATATTTAATAGTTCATGCTTATTTCCGCTGTTAATTTAATAACACTGTTGAATGTAATCTTTAGCAAATCTCAAAATGAATATCCATTTTACTGCACATTAAAAAAAAAAAAAAAAAAAAAAAAATTATTTTTTTTATCTATTTAGTAGGGCTATCTGATTGTTTTAAAAGGTCCCGTTCTTCGTGATCCCACTGTTCAAACTTTAGTTAGTGTGTAATGTTGCTGTTAGAGCATAAATAATACCTGTAAAATTATAAAGCTCAAAGTTCAATGCCAAGCGAGATATTTTATTTAACAGAAGTCCCCTTTCAAAGCCTATAGCGAACGGCCGATTAGGACTACATCCTGGTACTTCCTTCATAAATGACGTCAGTAGAACAGACTAACCTCCGCCCACAAGAATACGCGAAAAAGAGGGAGTGGTCTTGTTGCTCTCCCACGTGGAGAAAAGGAAGTGTTGCGTTTCAGTGTGTTTGTAGCATGTCGTCGAGACTCCCGAGTCAAATCACCTTTGTTTGGCTTTCCCAGGGACGCTGTAGAGATCATTGAGCGCATACATCTCCCTGTTAAAAGGCGTGACCTTTCCGTGCAAGTTACGTGCGCTAAGCTGCTGTCGAATCCCAACACAGGAACCGTGCCACGTGCGCTAAGCTGCGGTCAAATCACAACACAGGAACCGCTGGCACAATCAGAACTCGTTACGTATTTCTGAAGGAGGGACTTCATAGAACAAGGAACTCATCAGCCGTTTTTAGGACAGTGAAAAGACAGTGAAAACTGCGGTATACAGATAAGTAAATTGTGTGAAAAATACAGTTTTTTTACACGCGAAACATGAACACATGTTATATTGCACACTGTAAACACAATCAAAGCTTCAAAAAAAACACGAAGAACGGGACCTTTAATAAATAAATAAATATATAAATATATAAATAAATAAGTTTTTTTTTTTTTTTTTTCAGTTTAACGCGTTAAGAAAATTTAATGCAGCATCCGTTTTCTCAGTCATCCTTTGGCTGCTGTTGCATTATATGATCACGCTCTTATTCATGTATATTGCTTTTAAATCATCAAGCGTGAAAAGACACAAAAGAAAACTGGTACTGGTGCACATCTGTGAATCTCCTGTCTGTGTGACAAACACACACACACACACACACTCTCGTGCGAACAAGGCCGCTTTAGACAGTGCCCCAGTACTGCATTGATTTCTCTTTTGTGCTTGAACGGACAAAAACACAAAATTATGCCAACATGCCAGTTTTGTTGAGTATCCTCATAAACACAGTCTTAAGCCCTATACTCGTGGGGTCTAGGGCTGTAATCTTCCAGTCGATTATATTAGTCGATACGTTCTGGATCGACCAAAATTCTGATTGGTCGATTTTTTGCCACTTTCATTTCATCAGGTGGAAAGCAGTAATTGCTAATGGGGGTGTTTTCAGAGCACCCCTGTTTCACAGGTAACAGTCCGTCTTCAGGACACCCCCCTTGTTTTCACTTCTTTTGGATTAGCCCAACCCACTGGAGAAGAGAGACAGATTGAAGTAGGCTACTTTGCAGTACAATATTTATATAATTGTGAGAGCGTTTTCCTAGTCAGTCCTCTTCTACCATGTCAACAAACACATTGGCAGTGTGGCAGCATTTTTCTTAAATAGAAAATAGGAAAAAAGTTGAATGCAAATTTTGCAAGCAACAGTTTGCCTATCACAGCTCGACGCCAAACATGTCATATCACTGAAAAACGGTAAGCTAACTCGTCTGCGTTAGGTTTCCCCGTCTGTTTTGAGTTGCCCCGTACCTTTTATTACTGTGCGAGGTGCAAATTTATTTTGAGTATTATTTATTGGATTTGGGCAATTTATTATTTAATTTTTTTATTTGGAGCCTAATTTTTGTGGTTTTAGTTTTGAGCCTATGCTTTATTTTTCAGTTATGCACTTTATTTAATTTCTGCTCTTGATCTGGCTTGTTTAATAAATATTCCTTTTTTATTAAAGTGGACGTGCCTTTTGTGTTTAAGAGTAAAAGCTCCTATGTTCGAGCTGCACAGAGCGGCTGAAATGATAGTGTTTGTCAGTTATTATAATGCATATGACAAAAACAATTGTGTAAATTATGTTGCATATTCCTCAAAAGTTCTTGTGATATCACTAGTTGACAACATAGGCTATGATATTGCGCAGGTGCACATGATGCAACGCTGTCAGAGCCGACAGACTCATGTGTCACTCATTTCAGTGCAAAATAATCAGGTCAAAAACGATTTAATATACTGCAAATGACCTACTAGTTTTTTGTATGTTTATTTATAATTCATTTAGGCAGACAACAAGGCTACCAAGTACTGCGCACAGTGTGCAGCTAATTAATTTATAGTCTATTTTTAGTCGAAAATTTCAGGACTTCAGTCGACCAAGATTTTCTTTGGTTGATTACAGCCTTAGTGGGGTCATAAGGTATTTTCATCATTGACAGGGGCTAGTCTGCGATTTCATTGCCGTCCGAATCTAGAATGTCAGTGTTTTTCTCCCACCACCAGCGTAAAAACCCCTTGCCGAATGACCTACTGTTTTTTGACAAACACCATGGTCATGTGGTCATTTAATTGCCTTCCGAATCCAAATCTCTGAGTTTTCAAGAATATAATCACTTCAAATTCAATGTTTATATACTTTTTGACCACTGCCGATGACCGTACGGTTGCGCTTCACTGTGATTTGGATGCATTTTAAAGATCTAGACTTTTATTACTGAAATGCTGGCAAGTATTTACAAGAGCAATATAATTTCATCACCACTCAAAAAATAAAAAATAAAAGCGCATAAACATTTGAAATGGGCCGTTATTACGGCAGTGATTATATATGTTAAAATAACCAAGCAGCATGTTTACCTCATGTAAATAAGAGGCTGTATTAACTTATTTACGCTCATTTCCATGTGGAATAAAATGGCATCCAGGACAGAAAACCATTTTAACTATAATGTGCGTCTACATATCTTCCCATTTTAAAACCGATTTAAATAATAATTAGGATATTATTTTGCTATTATTAAATTAAATATGTATTTATTCTTATTATACCAAGCATATGACATTTTATTTACAGCATACAATTGACCACGTGAGCAGCGCGTTCCCAGGTGCACAGGATCACAAAACTCACTCCTACTCACTCTGGCAGGGCAAATACAAATCTAAAACGGTCTGACTGGGCCATTAGAAAAAATCCTTAGGGTTGCGCGCGGATATCTTAAAGTCACAGCTAAATGTGGCATTTATAATAATGGGTTTATGTGAAGATCGTTTTAAACTCATTAAATTGTTTTAAAGCCTAATAGCTTTCAATTATATATAATCAATGGCTAAAATAGATTTCTTTCTAAATTTCATAGAGACATCAGTAGCAGTATTGGTTATGCGAGATATTGCCTTCATTCATAAAAAGATGCCATTAAGCAAATATTTAAAATATACTGTCTTTATGTTGTTTCCACATTAATTTGGAGATTAAATGTGAAATTTTTACAACATACAAATATTATTAGAAACTTTAAATGTAGTTGCATTAATTATGGAAAAATGTTTTGAAATTAGTTAGTTACAAAAATGTTTAGACAAGAAAAAAAAAAAAAAAGCATAACTGACAGCTTATCCGTATTGGCCAGAATTTTGATTTTGGTGCATCATTTAAAAAAAAAAATGTTGGCATCAGTTGTAAAGCTGGACTTTGTACATGCAGGTTTCAATGAGACAACTAAACAATTAAACAAATAATGGCTTATTAAATCTAGGCCACAATGTATTGAGCAAAATAGCTGCCTTATTGAATCAGGTTTTTTCTCGTAAGTAAAACCCATACAACGACATAACTCGCTGCTTAATCATCATAGTATGATGCATCGTTGGAGAAACTAACTAGCTAGTAAAGAATGTTTCCCGAAAGCATAGTAACTTTGTCACACACTTTTTCCAACCACACAAATTTGCGATGCTTATTTTCCAAAGTTCGTCTGAACTAGTTTCAGTAAACAACACCAAATCTTTGAACTATGCTGGTAACAATGGAACTTGTGACTATAGTTGGCTAACGATGCTTTTGGGGAAACACTCCACCATGGTTTCATTCATCAGTCAGACCAAAATCTCCTGCTATACCTATGAATGTTGAAAGCAAGCTAAATCAATAAGACTGTATCAAACAAGCACCATCTTTATGCAAATGAAGCTGTAGAAGAAAGAACAAAATTACTGAACACAGCTTGCTTGCCAAAGATTTCATAAATTGGAAACTACTGTAGTTCCTCAAATGTTAATGTTTGAAGAACATTAGAAGAGCAGTAAATGGCATGCTTCCCTTAAGAGCAGTGAGCACGACCACAAATTCTCACTGTGACAATGGAATACTTCCCTTTTCCTGCATGTCTTTGTGTTTACACAAAAAAAAAGTTATGCTTGTCTGCCTCGTAAAAAGTATGTTAATGAGCATTTACATTCTTTGGGGATTACAGAGTTAGCTTAGAAATTCTGCAAAAGAAATACACAAAAAAAATCAGTGATTCAGGCATGAATCATTTCTAAAATAAATAAATAAAAACTGTTATTCATGCTTAAGTTAATTTTTAAAATGACTCACAGGTCAGTGAGAGTGTCAGTTATTAGACCAATTCATACAAATAACTTGAGTTTAGGACATGATTCGAGACTGATTCATTAAAAAGGACCCACTCATTCAATCGCAAATCGGACATCACGCGGATAACAATATTCATTCTTCCATGCAGCTAGCACAACGCAAAATGCTGCCCTTTCTCTGAACTTTGACTGGAGCTGTCGATTGCAGAACGATTGCACCGTAGGAGGGGATTTTCCTTCAACAAATCGGTTTCATCCTACTATTAAAATGTGGGCTTGCTTATATATATATATATATCTTTATCTGGCACAGCATCAAAAATAAAAGAAACAGGATCCTCAAAGTCAACCAAAACATGCAGCATGTTCCCTAAGATTTCCTATGTCTGTTGGCCTACCCTTGATCAGACACGCTGCCTTCAGAACGTATCTTCGTCCAAGAACAACTGGAAAACAGGATCATGTAAATGAAAAGGTCAGGTCAGCCCACAGCCACAGTGAAGGTAAACTTCACTCACAATTTTTGCACAGCACATGATTTGATGACAAATTAGCAGTGGCACCTTAGCAAGCATTAAAGAACAATAACACAGGATGTGGCGTTTTCCTCCACTGCGCTGGAAAACAAGAGCAATTAGTTTGGCCTCAAGCTGTGCAGGTGCAGACTACATTATTCAGAAACAAAACAAAGGGTTTATGACTTTATAGGAACTAGCCAAAAGTATGAGCAATTGTTTTATGTTATTGACTGAAACAATATGTTCCTGTAAGGGTTTTGTTCATACAACATAAAAATCTCTCTGAAGCTTAATTGTTCTGATTTATCTGCTTAACACCAATGACCGGCACCAACTAAAAATAGTCACTTCTAACTTAACTACACTACCATTCAAAAGTATGGGGTCAGCAAGTTCTTTGTTTGTTTTTGTTTTTTAAAAGGGTAACTAAACCACAGCTCAGCACTTAACTCCACCCACTGGCAATATTTGAAAAATGCTGGAAAAGTGGGCAGAGCCCAGCGGAGACAGAGGGGATGAACCGAGGGTGGGACTGAGCAGAGGGCGTGCACATGTGACCTGCAGTGGCATTTACATTTACGCATTTAGCAGACGCTTTTATCTAAGCGACTTACAACTTGGGGGTACATGAAACGATTGGTCATGAAGAGTCGAGAAGCGCAATAAGAGCCTGAAATCCTGAGACTGTACATTGCTCAGTGTAGCACAGGCTAGAGTAGGGAGGGAAGAAGGAAGAGAAAGAGGAAAGGAAAAATCTCAAAAAATATCTTTTTTTTTTTTTTTTAATGAGGTTAAGTCTTCACGGAAGAGCTGAGTTTTAAGTTGACTTTTGAATGATGTCAATGATTCTGCGTTTCGGATGGTGTTGGGAAGATCGTTCCACCAGCTGGGAACGTTGAATGAAAATGTTCTGGAAAGGGATTTTTTTCCCCTCTGTGATGGTACCACAAGCCGCCGGTCCTTTGCTGAGCGAAGGCTTCTGGTGGGGGTGTGGATTTGTAGAATGGAGTCAAAGTAAGCAGGAGCTGAGCGCGTGGTGGCTCTGTATGCAAGCATCAGCGCCTTAAAATTGACACGAGCAGCGAGTGGTAGCCAGTGCAGGGAGATGAAGAGAGGTGTGACGTGGGTCCTTTTGGGCTCGTTGAAGACAAGACATGCTGCTGCATTCTGGATCATTCAAAGTGTTTGGATCGCACAAGTGACAGATTGATTGACAGTTGTCTGACTCGCGAGTCGCAAAGATGGAAAATGACTGGAGCGGCGCCAGTAGCTTTGCAACAGAGCAGTCATTCTCCCCCACCTTCACCTGAAGTGGAGGAGGGTGAATTGTCTGTAGACACAGACCCGGAGCCTTATCAATGCGAGCCGCTGGTTCAAACTGTGTTAACTCCCGATGCCGACGATGCTAGCGAAGCAGCAGCACAAGAGAACTGACCTAATCGATGAACAGTCAAATCCTTATACTGAATGCCACTAAAAATACACTCACCTAAAGGATTATTAGGAACACCATACTAATACTGTGTTTGACCCCCTTTCGCCTTCAGAACTGCCTTAATTCTTTAGAAATGTTGGCCCATATTGATAGGATAGCATCTTGCAGTTGATGGAGATTTGTGGGATGCACATCCAGGGCACGAAGCTCCCGTTCCACCACATCCCAAAGATGCTCTATTGGGTTGAAATCTGGTGACTGTGGGGGCCATTTTAGTACAGTGAACTCATTGTCATGTTCAAGAAACCAATTTGAAATGATTCGAGCTTTGTGACATGGTGCATTATCCTGCTGGAAGTAGCCATCAGAGGATGGGTACATGGTGGTCATAAAGAGATGGACATGGTCAGAAACAATGCTCAGGTAGGCCGTGGCATTTAAACAATGCCGAATTGGCACTAAGGGGCCTAAAGTGTGCCAAGAAAACATCCCCCACACCATTACACCATCACCAGCAGCCTGCACAGTGGTAACAAGGCATGATGGATCCATGTTCTCATTCTGTTTACGCCAAATTCTGCCTCTACCATCTGAATGTCTCAACAGAAACCGAGACTCATCAGACCAGGCAACATTTTTCCAGTCTTCAACTGTCCAATTTTGGTGAGCTTGTGCAAATTGTAGCCTCTTTTTCCTATTTGTAGTGGAGATGAGTGGTACCCAGTGGGGTCTTCTGCTGTTGTAGCCCATTCGCCTCAAGGTTGTGCGTGTTGTGGCTTCACAAATGCTTTGCTGCATACCTCGGTTGTAACGAGTGGTTATTTCAGTCAAAGTTGCTCTTCTATCAGCTTGAATCAGTCGGCCCATTCTCCTCTGACCTCTAGCATCAACAAGGCATTTTCGCCCACAGGACTACCGCATACTGGATGTTTTTCCCTTTTCACACCATTCTTTGTAAACCCTAGAAATGGTTGTGCGTGTAAATCCCAGTAACTGAGCAGATTGTGAAATACTCAGACTGGCCCGTCTGGCACCAACAACCAGGCCACGCTCAAAATTGCTTAAATCACCTTTCTTTCCCATTCTGACATTCAGTTTGGAGTTCAGGAGATTGTCTTGACCAGGACCACACCCCTAAATGCATTGAAGCAACTGCCATGTGATTGGTTGATTAGATAATTGCATTAATGAGAAATTGAACAGGTGTTCCTAATAATCCTTTAGAGTGTAGATCAGATACATTCAATGTATTTTCATTCAAATTAACTGAATCAATAAGCAGCGCATGATAAGTTCAAACCTAATAGCCCATTATAAACAGATTTCCTCAAATAAAAGTTAAACTATATACACCAGCACGTTACGGTATTGTTGTTTGTTACCACGGTAACCACTTGTGTGTCAGGGTTTGAAAGTGCGTCTCATGTATGAAAATTATCTTCTGTACACATGACAGGTGGCAATGAATCGCAAGAAAAGCCTGACGTGTACTGACAACTGCATTATTTAACCGTATTTTCTTCATTACAATGTTAAAGCAAGTGTCAAGTAAGTTTCATTCATAATGTTTCTACTTCATGTAACATGAGAGTTCATACTGGAGAGAAGCCGTTCTCATCATGTGATTGGGGAAAACATTTCTGAGGGCGTGGTGAGCTCGTGCCTTAATCCGTAAAACAACATTTATATCAACGTTTCTACAAAAACATTAAGCAGCACAACTGTTTTCAACAAAATCAGGATATGATTTTTGAAGGAAAGAGTGGAAGACTGGAGTAATGATGCTGAAAATTCAGCTTTGCCATCACAGAATAAATTACATTAAAAAAAAAAAGATATTTTAAATTGATTGGGACATCCCTATTTTAAAGTAGCAAGCTACTTTTTTCAAGTGAATAGGCATGAGCCAGTATGGTCAACTATCCTAAACATCTAATAACCATCAAGTTAAAGGGATAGTTCACCCAAAAATGAAAAGGTAACACTTTAGAATAATGGTCATTATTTAACATTAGTCAACTACATTAGTTAACATGAATTAATAATGAACTGCACTTATAAAGCATTTATTTATCTTTGTTAATGTTAATTTCAACATTTACTAATGCTTTATTAAAATATTGTTAACAATAGTTAATGCAGTGTGAACTAACATGAACAAACCATGAACAGCTGGATTTATATTAACTAACGTTAACAAAGATGAACAAATACAGTAACAAATGTATTGCTCATGGTTAGTTCATGTTAGTTAATACATTAACTAATGTTAACTAATGACCATTATTCTAAAGTGTTACCAATTAAAGGGGTGGTAAACCACGATTTCACTTTTCTAACTTTAGCTAGTGTGTAATGTTGCTGTTTGAGCATAAACAACATCTTCAAAGTTACAACGTTCAAAGTTTAAAGCAAAGGGAGATATTTGCTTTTAAAGAAATCGATTTCTAAGGACTACAGCAAACGGCCGCTAGGGACTACTACACATTCCTCCAGGGTTGCTGACATCACCAGCCCCAATATTTACATAAACCCCTCCTCCGAGAATATGAAATAAGGGGGGGGAGGCCATTTTGTATCGCAGCAGAGAAGCGTTGTTGTGGTTAGTAGACTGGAGTGCTGTTGCCAATGCCTACGAAATGCTGTTATTTTCATCCGGATTGCAGGTCCACTTTCTTCAGCCTTCCTAGGGACGGGGGTGCGTTGCAGTGCGTTTAACATACAACGTTATATTCATGTGTGTAAGAGACATGAGGGGAACACGATCGCATTTGCATCGGATACATGCTGCCCATCACAAATCAAAGCACGAGACAGACAGGGGTCGGAGGAGAAGATAGGAAAATGTGACATAATGGACAATATTCATCTGTATTTGAAATACATGAGCCGCGCTTGTGTTCAGCTGCACGAGACAGGCGGGCACGCGCGGCTACCGCGGCACATCTCGCGGAGGAAAGCTTCCACAATCTTCGCGAGTACGGGCTACAACCTGTAAGTGTGATTTATTTTTCGTCGATGTGTTTTCTGTAATAGTTCGTGTTGTAAATTGTAGCCTACGTTGTAGCAAGGAAGTACACAGATGACAGCGCTGTTTGGCTCTGCAAACCAGTTTGTTAAATGCTCATTCATACTTAACGTTATCTGACAAACACGTAACGTTACAAACTTATAAAATCTCAACAGCGAACTTGGCATTAGTGTAAATGATTCTTTGATTAGAGATTTTATGTATTGTTTATCTACAGGCATGCTAAACATGGTTCTGTGTTCTCTTACGAGAGGTTCTCTCGTATTGCGTAAGTTCCTTACGCTACGGGAAAGTATTCTTTCTTCGAGATTTCTGAAAAACCCCAAATTATCCTTAATTTTGTAACATTGTCAACGCAGTGCGGCAGCCTGGCAGACCATAGCAGGCTATTCCAGCGTGCTATTGGCTGCTCTGCTGGCAACTGCAGCAGCCTATCGGTGAGCCCGCGTGACGTGGCGACCAATGAGGGCGCTTCGCGCCCACCTGGCTTCATTTGCCTACAGGTGGGGCGTGGCCACGTGTATATAAGCAGGGCTCACGGGCTGCATATTCGATTTTCTTTTCTTCAGCGAAGCCCTTCGCATCGCTGGATCTGGAACCCGCCGCCGTTGAACGTGCAGACGAGCAAGCAGAGGACAGCGCCTGAAGAAGCCGGCAGCATCGCGCCACCTTCAGCCATCCGTGCCTGCTCTGCTATCCGGCAGCATTATATCCTTTTATTGCTCAGTGTTGTCGCCGCTGCGTCACACTTTCACAAAAAGAGCCGAGCGTTTTTCTAAAAATGTCTCGTTCCACCTGCGGCTCGTGCCACGTGCAGCTCAGCACCAGAGACCGCCATGTGTCTGCGCTCTCTGTCTGGGCCGTGACCACGCCGCCAACAAGCACGAGGACGTACTGCTGTATGCTCGCGCTAACTGAACGCCATTGTGTCCCTCCCGGTAGCACAGTGGCAAAATCAGCGGCTGAAACGCCGGAGACCCGAGTTCGAGCCCAGCTCTCGCGGCAGATAAAAATGTTTTACTGTCCGCTTCCCCGGGCTCGCGGCCAGCTTTTCTTACATACAGAAAGCTAACTCGCACCACGTGGTGCTCGAGTATTTTTGGACGTCTATACATAAGGAGAGAAAAGACGGTTAAGTCCCGCTGCGGCCGGACCACCGTTAAAACTCTGTTTTTCCTGTCAGTCCCCACTCCTGTGGCTACTGCAGATGTTTTCCACGCAGCCTACGAGCCGGCGAACTCGCCCTCTCGCCTGTTTCCAACTGTAGCCCCTCCAAAGTCCTCCTAGCAGAGGGGGGAAGCGACGGTTAAGTCCCGCCGTGGTCGGACCACCGTCAAAACTCTTCTTCCTGTCAGCCCCCACTCCTGTGGCTGCTGCAGATGGCTCTCACGCAGCAAACGAGCCGGCAAAACTGCCCTCTCGCCTGTCTACAACCGCCGTTTTTATGACGAACCAGAGAAATCACAAAGTTACCTTTTTTTTCTGGTTGCGCGGCTCACGCCGTATGTGTTTTCAAATGCAGTAAACGTGCCCACTTTTGTGTTCACCCCTGCACCCAAGCACCACAAATCCCGTGTCTCTCACTCACATAAAGCGGCCACCGGCCGCTCGAGTGCTAGAGTTAGGTCACGTGTCCGCTTATTTGCGCCCACGCCTAATCAACACACGCGCTGTCACACAGCCACTCTTAACCGGTCATGTTCCACGCGTAAGAGTTGTGCCCGCTCAAACGCGCTCACACATTTTCGCGAACATTCTGCCCCCGGCGCCATGCGCCACGCCACACACCATTTGTTCTCCGCCCAAGGTGGCCGGAACGACGAGTGTAAGGCCACACACAAGCCACTCCCTGCTCGAAGCGGCAGAGATACAGTGTGTAGGGCGGCCAGCCATCGCGAGCGATCGGCTGGCCCACAGCACAGAGAGCGCGCGCACTGCGCCCGCCCCTCCTATACAGGCCGTCGAACCCGCGAAGCGCGGCGTTTCGAGCCCGGAGGCCGTTCTATCCCGTGTGGCACACGCGAGAGCGTGGGAAGCCATTCCAGGTGTATCAGAATGGGTGCTGAAAACAGTGAAGCACGGCTACACTCTGCAGTTCGCTTGCCGCCCTCCGCGCTTCTGTGCGCGTACGGAGACGAGAGTGAGCGAGGAAGTAGCACATCTACTTCGAGCGGAGATAGCCACACTGCTGTGCGAAGGGGCTATAGAACCGGTTCCCCATTCTATGAGCGAGTCAGGCTTTTACAGCCGGTATTTTCTCGTGCCAAAAAGGGTTGGGTCGCTCAGACCGATTCTGGATCTGAGGCGTCTGAACAAAGCTCTTATGAGAAGATCGTTCAAGATGCTCACGACCAAGCAGATCCTCGCGCATATTCGCCCGAGAGACTGGCTAATCTCCCTAGATTTGAAAGACGCATATTTTCAAATCAAGATAACGCCGCGTCACAGGCCATTCTTACGATTCGCCTTCGACGGCCAGGCTTATCAATACACCGTCCTTCCGTTCGGCCTGTCACTAGCACCCCGTACATTTACGAAGTGCATGGACGCGGCCCTCGCTCCCCTGAGAAGTCGAGGGATGCGAGTGTTGAACTATCTGGACGATTGGCTCATCCTGGCGCAGTCAGAGGCCGAGCTCCTCGCCCACAGGGCAATGCTGCTCAGCCATCTGGACGGCCTGGGGCTCACGGTCAATTGGACCAAGAGCTCATTAGTGCCCATGCAATCAACCTCATTTCTGGGTTTGAATCTGGACACTGTGGCAATGTCAGCCCGCCTGTCACCCCAACGCGCGCGCCAAGTTCGGCGCATGGATGCGTACTTCCGGCCGGGCAAAATCGCACCTCTCAAGCTCTTTCAGAGGATGCTGGGACGTATGGCCTCAGCTGCAGCTGTGCTCCAGCTGGGCTTAATGCGCATGCGCCCGCCGCAATGCTGGTTAAACGCCCGAGTGCCTCACAGAGCCTGGGCGTCCGGAGGCTTCAGGATCAGAGTGACTCAGGGCTGCGTTTCAGCCCTAGAGCCCTGGTTAGTAGCCGACTGGTACCAGCGGGGAGTGACGATGGGAGCCATCTCACACCGCAAGGTCATCTCGACGGACGCCTCCACCACGGGTTGGGGCGCCGTTTTCGAGGGCAGATCGGCCTCGGGCCTCTGGTCGAGCGGGGAAAAGCTCCTACACATAAACTGTTTGGAGATGATAGCGGTAGAGAACGCGCTCAAGCAGTTTCTCCCGCTTATACGAGGACACCACGTGTTGGTCCGGTCGGACAATACCACAGTGGTGCCCTATGTGAACCGGCAGGGCGGTGTCAGGTCCAGGTGTCTGGGCAATCTGACAGAACGCCTGCTCGTGTGGGCACACAGCTCGCTGCGCTCGCTGAGAGCTGCGCACGTACCGGGCCACCTCAATGTGGGCCCGGACAAGCTGTCCAGGGGCCTCATTCTCCCAGGAGAATGGTCCCTGCACCCTCAGACAGTCCAGCTGGTATGGCGCCTATTCGGCAGAGCGGAGCTCGACCTCTTTGCAACAAAAGAGAACGCCCGCTGCCCGACGTTTCTGTCCAAAAGCGAGGATGCGCTGTCCCAACCTTGGCCCAGCCTCCCGCTGTATGCTTTCCCGCCGATTTCCCTATTGCCCCAGGTCATAGCGAAAATCAGGGAGACGCGCCGCCTGGTGCTCCTTATAGCGCCGCGCTGGGAGAACCAGATTTGGTACCCAGAGCTGGTGAAGCTGTCGCACTCACCCCCCCTGGCCAGTTCCGCTGAGAGCAGACCTCCTCTCTCAAGCAGGAGGGTCAGTTTGGCATCCCCATCCAGAGCGTTGGTCTCTGCATGTATGGGTGACCAACGGATACCCGTTGACCTGCCCGAAGGGGTTATGAACACGATTTCACACTCTAGAGCCCCCTCGACGAGGCGGTTATATAGTTCTAAGTGGTCGGTGTTCACTGAGTGGTGTGTTTCCAAGGGATTGGACCCACAGCAATGTGGGGTCCAGCGGGTGCTCTCCTTCCTCCAAGAGCTTTTGGAACTGGGCAGGTCCCCTTCCACGCTCAAAGTGTATGTGGCGGCTATAGCAGCGTTCGCTCAGACGACGCTAGGTAGCACGCTAGGAAGGAACGAGCTCATCCGTTTCCTCAGAGGAGCCAGACGGATGAATCCCCCGCGGCCCCCATCGGTTCCTATATGGGATCTGGCCTTGGTCCTAGAGGCCCTGAAGGCCCATCCTTTTGAACCGCTCGAGACTGTGGAACCAAGGTTCCTTTCGCTAAAAACCGCGTTCCTGATAGCTCTGGCTTCAGTGAAACGCGTGGGGGATCTACACGCGCTCTCAGTGAGCCCGACGTGTATGGAGTTCGGTCCTAATGACTCTAAGGTCATTCTCAGACCGAGGCACGGTTATGTCCCCAAAGCGATTGGCACTCCCTTCAGGGCGCAGATTATCTCCCTCTCGGCTCTGCCAGCATCCGACGAGGGGGACGGTGGCAATATCCTCTGCCCTGTCAGGGCATTGAGGGTTTATGTCACACGCTCCGCCGCCTTCAGGCGTTCTGAGCAGCTATTTGTTTCGTTTGGTGGGCGCACTAAAGGTCTCGCCTCCCCGAAACAGACCCTTTCCAGGTGGATAGTGGACGCGATTGCAACTGCATACGCTTCCAAACACCTGCAGTGCCCGCTAGGTGTCAGAGCACACTCCACCAGAGGCATGGCCTCTTCGTGGGCTTGGGCCAGAGGGATTTCCATCCACGATATCTGTATGGCGGCAGGCTGGGCCTCCCCGTCTACGTTCGTGAGATTTTACAATCTGGAAGTTCCTGCCTTACAGGCGAAAGTGTTACCAGTTCAATAGGGCTGTTGGTCCTGCCCAGTGATTCTGCGCAGACATAGCTCACATACTGGTAGTAAGTTCGGTACTAGGCTCATGTGAATTTGAAGGAGACCGGCGGTGCCGTTTCCTCATTTACGAGACGAGCTGTTGTGAGTTTGAAGGTGACCGGCGGTGCCGTTACCTCACTCATATAACAAAATATTGTGAATTTGAAGGCGACCGGCGTTGCCGTTCCCTCATTCATGAGACAAGGTGTGGTGAATTTGAAGGAGACCGGCAGGTGCCGTTCCCTCATTCATGGGACAGGGTGTTGTAACCACCCGTCGTAACCACCCGTCAGTTCGAATGAAGTGTCTGTATATGTGGTGGCCCGTTTTCCTTACCGGCCACCCTGCCCGAGCAGTGTTATGGTCCCCGGTTCCCTGGGATACATATGCTGTACGCGAGGCGCGCACGGCGTTGACAATATGTTCCCGTAGCGTAAGGAACTTACGCAATACGAGAGAACCTCTCGTAAGAGAACGATACTCGGTTACTTAACGTAACCTCGGTTCTCTCTAGAAGAGGGAACGAGTATTGCGTTCCTTGCCGTGCGCCCCGCGGGCTTTTACGCTTCAGAACTACGAAAACCGAATATGCAGCCCGTGAGCCCTGCTTATATACACGTGGCCACGCCCCACCTGTAGGCAAATGAAGCCAGGTGGGCGCGAAGCGCCCTCATTGGTCGCCACGTCACGCGGGCTCACCGATAGGCTGCTGCAGTTGCCAGCAGAGCAGCCAATAGCACGCTGGAATAGCCTGCTATGGTCTGCCAGGCTGCCGCACTGCGTTGACAATGTTACAAAATTAAGGATAATTTTGGGTTTTTCAGAAATCTCGAAGAAAGAATACTTTCCCGTAGCGTAAGGAACTTACGCAATACTCGTTCCCTCTTCTAGAGAGAACCGAGGTTACGTTAAGTAACCGAGTATCGTTTGATTTGGATACTATAGTAAAGCCAATGTTTAGTGTTCGTTCTTGTGACAGATATTTGGCAAATCGTTCTAAAAATACAAAAGTAACAGTGCCATTCAGGAGCGATCACTATAGATCCGCAGTCTTTACTCTTGAGGACTGAACAGGTTCTGCTCGATCATCTTCACTAAAATTGTCTGGGTCTGATTCGGGCTCTTGGTATGGTTTTATTGACGCCATTGTAGACAAAGCACAGTCTAGTAGCCTGAGGCTACCGGTAAAGGTAAGGGGCGTGACTCTTCCGAGAAACGTGCACTAGGCGGTTAGCGAATCACAACACACTGGGCCAGCTAACCAATCAGAGCTCATTGCGTATTTTTGAGGGACTGGCTTCATAGAATCCGGAAACCATCAGACCGTTTTTACAAGGAGGGACAGAGCAGTGTAGAATAAAGGTCAAATATATGAAAAATAATGAATTTTTTTAAAAACGACGCATGAACACATGTTATAGTGCACCCCACAAACACAATCAAGCCTTCGAAAGAATGTGCTTTACCACCCCTTTAAAATTCTGTCATCATTTATTCACCCTCAGGTTATTCCAAATCCAGTGCTTGAAATAGGCCAGTATGCACCGGTACACAGTACCCTAACTACTCTATTTTAATCAGTAGCGTACCTTCACTTTTTCTTGCATACCGGCACTTCTCACATGTTGCCGGTACTCGAGTGCCCACATCGAGACATAGAGGCAGACTATCAATCAATTATATGAATGGATCAATTGTCTGGGCAAAATGACTGACTGAAGCCCAATTGTTTAATTTTGCACAAGCTTTTTAAATTCATGATGACCACATTTACTATAATGCATCGCATTCTATTGTATTTACTGTGGTCAATTTTGACTAGTTGTAGAATTTGTAATAGATAATCTGTTAAGTGAATAGATTTTTCACTAAAGATTTATATTACAACTGTGGCATGTTGTAGCTGTAGTTTCTAACCGTGTTGCTATTTTTCATAACAAATGCTATACATAAAAAAAGAAAGTTAACATTGGACTAAGCATGGTAATGAGGAGTCGTCAATGGTCTCCCTTGTAATTAAATCCTTATTGTAACAAATAAGGATTTAATGTTCAAACCAAAACTACGCCATTGCGAGGGACCAAGGGAGACAATCAATCCCCCCATAACCCCGCTCCGCAAACAACCCTGCCCCCTTTGGTGAGTACCAGTACTTTATTTTTTTCCATTTCAAACACTGTCCAAACCTGTATACAGTTCTTTGTTCTGTTGAACACAAAGGAAGATATTTTGAAAAATGTGAGAAACTGAACAGTTCTGGGGCACCATTGACTTCAATAGTATTTTTTTCCTACTAATGGAAGTCATTGGTGTCCCAAAACGGCCAGGTTACAAACAAAAATATCTGCTTTTTAGTTCAACAGAAGAAAGAAATTCATACAGGTTTGGAACAACTTGAGGGAGAGTAAATGATGACAGAATTTTCATTTTTTGGGTGAACTATCCCTTTAAGATAACTAATGAATGTTTTCGGAATTGATTTTTAAATATTTACAAGACAAAAATGTATTGAAAAAGTGGTTAAGCATGTTAAAGCGTTAACTGTTAGCATGCTGAAGTACAGCACAGAGGATTTGTTCTTATTGTACCCCACCACTACAGGCTTGTACTCAACCGCATTCAACTTCAACACAATCTCTGTTGGACTTCAAATGGCCTGCTGTGTAATGCTCATGTTATGCTGCATAATCCACAGGTTTATTGTGAGGTCTTGTGGAGAGATTAAAGGACAGGAGTCTGCTTTTTAATAAACGGAGATGGTGGTTTTAATAAACTTGCAGTACAAAAAAAAGGTTCAAACTGTTGGACACTGTGAACTATATGTTTTACAACCACAACATAACTATTCAAACTGTTTCAACTTTGGAATGAGGAATGAGAATCCATGAGACCAAGTGATTAGGTTACAATGAAGGATCACACAAGACTTTTCGCATCTGCGCTCAGTTTGAGGACAGTCTGTTCTAGGTAGATTCACAGCAGTGCCATACTTTTCCATTTCATAATTATTGATTTAACTGTACTTCACAGCATATTCAGTGACTTGGAAAGTTCTTATATCCATCTCCTGCTTTTAGCTTTTTAATTACTTCTCAGAGTTGATTCAACTGTTCTTTTTTCTTCAGGTCCAAGTTCTGCCACAACACTGCCATGCGGGAAGATGATTGATGAGATATTTTGCAAGGGTTGGCCGATTTACGGGTAGACACGATTAGCTGGTAGAAATGTCAACCGGAAGAGATTTTAGACTATCGTCTATATCAAGGTTACGCTCATGTGACGTTGCTGTGCTACTTGGTCATGAAAGCTTATTGTTTGCATGTGTTTTTATGCATTGTGGTTTAAAAACAGGTGATTTAAAACCATTGAAGCTCAATTATCAGCGAAAGACAACTCATTTCAGTATATGCGTATGCTCTCTGAGAGACTGTTTCTCAGCACTGAGACGCGCAACATGAAGCCACTGCCCATAGCACGTGAGAACTGAACGAGTGCTTTTTGCCGCCTAATTGGGCTTGACCCGTTAAATCAGTGACTTAAAGGGATAGTTCACCCAGAAATTAAAATTGTCATCATTTATTCACCCTCAAGTTGTTCCAAACCTGTATTTGTTTCTTTGTTCTGCTGAACACAAAAGAAGATATTTTGAAGAATGATTGTAACCAAGCAGATAGAGCAACCATTGACTACCATAGCAGGGAAAAAAATAATATGGTAGTGAATGGTTGCTCTATCTGTTTAGTTACAAACATTCTTCAAAAGATCTTCTTTTGTGTTCAGCAGAACAAAGAAACAAATACAGGTTTGGAACAACTTGAGGGTGAATAAAAGATGACAGAATTTTCATTTTTGAATGAACTATCCCTTTAAGTGAACGTAACAGTTGCAAGAGAAAACGCATAAGTATATTGAATCCGTTCAGTCAGTCTTAAAGTGATGGCATCCAAATTTACCAGCTCTCGTTATTAATGCTAATCAAACAACAAAAATGGAAAATCTCTCACTGATTGAGACTAAATCACTTTTGTAACTTTAATAAGAATAAGGCCCTGTCCACACAGAGACGCGTTTAGCTGTATATACGTAACAATTTTGTACCGTATCAATGTTTCGTCCACGCGGATCCGGCGTTTTGGGAGCATGAAAACAATATTTTTTGAAACCGGGTCACCCTTGCTTTTTCGTGTGTACAGCCAATCCGTATATATTTTGTTAAATGGTGATGTCATACCACTTCCCACATGGGAAAGACTAGAAAGGGATGGAGCCATGTGCACTGGGCACATCAATATTGCGTCATTTAATTACTGTATTTGCATTACTGTATTACTGTGGTTTAGAGTTGGGGTAGGCGTTAATAAAACACATCTGGTAAGTGGCAAATGTATTTATTGTTATTTTATTGTGAGATTTTGCCTCACTTCCTACCATTTCATTCCTACCATTGCTGTACCCCTTCTAGCCACCACTCTTGTTCTCCGTTTTTAGTGTATTTCTGTGGCAGAATTACAGCGCCACATACTGGCCTGGAATGTATACTACATCGTTTTGAGTTGGTGTCAGTGCTCTCGTGAAATGAGAAAAAAAAAAAAAAAACCCGATTGGACAGGGAAAGCTCTGGCTTCGTGTGGACGGGGGCCTGAAATATACTGGTACATTTATTTACACAGTAAAGATTATGCATTGTTTTTTTATACATTTGATTACATTTTATGCAGTATTGATGTGCTTGAAGTGTTTTCTTTGCCATTTTTTTTAATCACAGATTATTTGCCTTCAGTAAGATTGAGAGGTTCTTAGGCTAGTATTAGTTTTTCAAATGATAAGAATTATGAAATTTCAATGCTATCAAATTTTGATATAAAACCCTTATTTAAAGCAAAAATAACTATATTGTGATATATACCGTTATCGTGAAATAAAATTACTCATATCGTGGTATAAGATTTTGGTCACCTACCCCTATATTTTGCAAATATTCTTTTTCAAAATTTGTGTTTATCATGTATAAATGTGACCCTGGACCACAAGGACTAAATTGAGATTTATACATCATCTGAAAGCTATAAAATAAATAAGCTTTCCATTGATGTATGGTTTGTTAGAATAGGACAATATCTGGCCCAGATACAACTATGAAAATCTGGAATCTGAGGGTACAAAAAAAAACAAAAAAACAAAAAAAACAAAAAATTTAGCAATTAATTTTTAAAGTTGTCCAAATGAGGTCCTTAGCAATGCATATTACTACTAATAATAAATTTTTTATACATTTATGACAGGTAATTTACAAAATATCTTCATGGAACATGATGATCTTTACTTAAAGCTCGCTGTGTGATATTTTCCCCCATCTAGCGGTGAAAGGGTATATGACCATCCAGTAAATATCAGTTTCTTTTCCTCCCAATTCTGATTTCGTTTTAACTCCTACGGTGGCCGATTTAGTCCAAGATTAACATAGCTTCCAGTTCAATCCAGCAATCCCCCTCTTCACATTCGCCATCGAGTTGTAACGCGTGTGTCCGGGTGAAAAATACGGATAGCTCACTCAACGCAACTGGAGTCGATGCAAACACGGAGGCGATTGACGTCAAACAGCCCGCACTTTATTCCCCGCGGAACCCCCCACAAGAGTCCGGCACAAACTCCACTTCCGTCCACAGCATTACCCAACAAAACAAAAATAAATGAATGTTTGCAACAGAAGACAGAAAATAATCCGCACACATGGGAGCTCGAGGCGCAGTGCACACACACACACACACACACACACACACACACAGAACGCAGGCGCTCCAACCGGGGTGAACGCTCTTAAAGGGGCCACACTATTTTCCTACTCGTTACAGAGTGTTAAAACGCGAAAGGCGAAGCTTGAATTTCCGGGCATGTCCCTCTTTGGCTAATGTACTTTCAAGATGGAGGGGCAACATGGCGACCCCCATTCGAACCCCTTACCCGTATGTATTTTCAATGGCATATTATAAACTTACGAGAATACTTTATTACTTGAAAGAAGTAAATATACATTAATGAGCACATATATTTTTGAAAGAACTAAGTGTTTTTAGCTAAGAATAAACTAAAAAAAGTTACACAGTGTAGCTTTAATATCCTAATGATTTTTGGCATAAAAGAAGAATCGATAATTTTGACCCATACAATGTATAGCTAGCTATTGCCACAAATATACCCGTGCGACTTGTGACTGGTCACAAATAGCATTTGTGTGTGCGTGTATGTGCGCAAGTGAGTGTGTGCGTGTATGACTGAACAGGTATGCTAATAATTAGATGCCTGGCTGTCATGCCTGGCTAGCAATCTGTTTAGTCACAGAATGCAGTCTATAAGGCAATAGCAATGTTAGCTAAATGTTTTGTGTCAAGACAGGAGAATTTAGCAGAGCTTTAGACACAGACAATAAAGTCCCGTCCTCAGCTGTGCAGCGCGTCTTTATTGGCTGAGGGGGACACACTCACTGGCCAAAGGCTGCAGCCCAGAAATGTCCCAACCACAGCAACTAAAGAAAATAAGAAAACACTGGCACAGGGCAGTGTCACTGTAGACAGAAAAAACACCACACACTTCTAGTGGATCATATGTAATAACTGAGAGGGTTTATTTTTGCATAAATTCTGTATTGCACAGCTTTAAAGATTAAATTCTGCAAAACAATATAACACAAACATCCAGATGGTTGAATACATATTAGAGGCACTCTACAGGGTCAGATGAAAGTTTAGGGAAAGTGGCCAATGGATCCTGGCCCTGCTGACCTGCTGGCTAAAATGGTGTGAGAGGATTTGTCTGTTTAATTAAGCACTGCGATTATATCGCTGGGTGGAAATTTAATCCCTCGGAAGACGCAGTGAGAGTCTACATCGTTGGTTTTCAAAGACACACATTTAGATCAAATAGACCAAATTTCTACTAATTTCTACCAACAACTACTAATTTCTGAAAATGTGAGTTTGAGCAGTGGAATCGCATTCATACATACCAGGCTGCCCAGTTTAGAAGATGAGGAACTGGTTCTCTGCTTGGATAAAGTGTTGCCCTCCATGCAGTGAGGATCCCTGAGGCTGAGGTGAAGTCTGGGTCCTCCTGCACCCTCAGAAGCAGACCGTAGACGTCTCTCCATGCGCATCACCTCATGGTATGGGCTCACGCTGCTGCACATGGACACTGTGAAGGATAAAACACATATGGAATCATATCCATCAAAACAAAGAGCTACTTGGCCAACAGTTCTGAGTTATTTAGCAGATCTGGAAAGTGTACAATACATCATAATTTACTATAATTCTCATAAGTAAGCATTAAGGTTGCAACGATTCACTTGCTTTCTCAAAGCATCGATTACAAATCCTGACAATGCATATGCATCAGGCACAGATTTTTGAATCGTTTATTTCAGTCAATAATCGGTTTTAGCTAAGAATCAAATGAATCACAATTCAATAGTGATTCAAAAATATCAATTAATTAAATTATATATATATATATATATATATATATATATATATATATATATATATATATATATATATATATATATATATATATATATATATATATATATATATATATATATATATATATATATAGGGAGTGGCAAATGAATTATTAGGCAAATGAGTATTTTGACCACATCATCCTCGTTATGCATGTTGTCTTACTCCAAGCTGTATAGGCTGGAAAGCCTACTACCAATTAAGCATATTAGGTGATGTGCATCTCTGTAATGAGAAGGGGTGTGGTCTAATGACATCAACACCCTATATCAGGTGTGCATAATTATTAGGCAACTTCCTTTCCTTTGGCAAAATGGGTCAAAAGAAGGACTTGACAGGCTCAGAAAAGTCAAAAATAGTGAGATATATTGCAGAGGAATGCAGCAGTCTTAAAATAGCCAAGCTTCTGAAGCGTGATCATCGAACAATCAAGCGTTTCATTCAGAATAGTCAACAGGGTCGCAAGAAGCGTGTGGAAAAACCAAGGCGCAAAATAACTGCCCGTGAACTGAGAAAAGTCAAGCGTGCAGCTGCCAAGATGCCACTTGCCACCAGTTTGGCCATATTTCAGAGCTGCAACATCACTGGAGTGCCCAAAAGCACAAGGTGTGCAATACTCAGAGACATGGCCAAGGTAAGAAAGGCAGAAAGTCGACCACCACTGAACAAGACACAAAAGCTGAAACGTCAAGACTGGGCCAAGAAATATCTCAAGACTGATTTTTCTAAGGTTTTATGGACTGATGAAATGAGAGTGAGTCTTGATGGGCCAGATGGATGGGCCCGTGGCTGGATTGGTAAAGGGCAGAGAGCTCCAGTCCGACTCAGACGCCAGCAAGGTGGAGTACTGGTTTGGGCTGGTATCATCAAAAATGACCTTGTGGGGCCTTTTCGGGTTGAGGATGGAGTCAAGCTCAACTCCCAGTCCTACTGCCAGTTTCTGGAAGACACCTTCTTCAAGCAGTGGTACAGGAAGAAGTCTGCATCCTTCAAGAAAAACATGATTTTCATGCAGGACAATGCTCCATCACACGCGTCCAAGTACTCCACAGCGTGGCTGGCAAGAAAGGGTATAAAAGAAGAAAATCTAATGATATGGCCTCCTTGTTCACCTGATCTGAACCCCATTGAGAACCTGTGGTCCATCATCAAATGTGCGATTTACAAGGAGGGAAAACAGTACACCTCTCTGAACAGTGTCTGGGAGGCTGTGGTTGCTGCTGCACGCAATGTTGATGGTGAACAGATCAAAACACTGACAGAATCCATGGATGGCAGGCTTTTGAGTGTCCTTGCAAAGAAAGGTGGCTATATTGGTCACTGATTTGTTTTTGTTTGGTTTTTGAATGTCAGAAATGTATATTTGTGCATGTTGAGATGTTATATTGGTTTCACTGGTAAAAATAAATAATTGAAATGGGTATAAATTTGTTTTTTGTTAAGTTGCCTAATAATTATGCACAGTAATAGTCACCTGCACACACAGATATCCCCCTAAAATAGCTAAAACTAAAAAACACTTCCAAAAATATTCAGCTTTGATATTAATGAGTTTGTGTTCATTGACAACATGGTTGTTGTTTAATTATTAATGTTGTAAAATTAATCCTCAAAAATACAACTTGCCTAATAATTCTGCACTCCCTGTATGTATGTATGTATGTATGTATGTATGTATGTATGTATGTATATATATTAGGGATGTGACGGTGAGGAAATTTTCCCACCGGTTAATTGATGTGTGACAACACCGGTAATACCGGTATCACCGGCGGAGGCTTTTAAATCTAAAGTAACATGCACACTACCGCTCTGAACTGAAAACGCGCTAGTGCGCGCACACCGTGAATGACAGCTCGTCTGTAAATGCGCGCTCTGTGAGGCCATGGGTGCGTCTCAATCAGTTCCCTAGTTCAGTAGTCAGGGCACTGATCAAGCATTGATCAGTCTATGATTGAGATGCACACCATGAATGAATGACAGTTCATCCCCTTGTTTATACTCGACGCGCCCGCACGAGCGCGAGGGTGCGCGCGGCAAAAAATAAATGCGCGGAGCCAGGCGAAAGTAAACAATGCGCGCTCTGTGCGGCCGTGCACATTTTACTTTCAGTTTTGAATTAGCGCCAATTCGGCTGCGGGTTGCTTGAATTGTGGGTTCATTAGCCTATTATTTTTAATGAAAAACACAACAACAAAACAAATGACAAACTCCCTTAAATAGGCGCTTTTACGTTTCGCTTTGAAACCAAATCTTCCGCGATCATCTCAGTCTGCTCCTCACTCTTAAATCTGATGAATGACTCCTGCCGCTGCCGAGACTCACGGTCGGATCCTGCTTTATTAAGCAGATACGTTCAGTTTTTATTTGTATTGTCTGTTCTCTAACTGAACTAAATTATTTTATTACTATAAAAAAATCAAAAAGACGGTGGGCGGTGCCACGGTGGGCAAGTGATGTAACCGGTGTTGAGTCTGGACACCGGTAACACCGACTATCGTAGCAAGCCTAATATATATATATATATATATATATATATATATATATATATATATATAAAATTTCCTCACCCTGAAGTTGTTCCAAACCTGTATTAGTTTCTTTGTTCTGCTGAACACAAAAGAAAATATTTTGAAAAATGTTTGTAACCAAGCAGCAACCATTGACTACCATAGTAGGGGGAAAAATACGTAGTCAATGTTTGCTCTATCTGCTTGGCTACAATATTTTCTTTTGTGTTCAGCAGAACAAAGAAACTCATACAGGTTTGAAAAATGACAGAATTTAAATTTTTGGGTGAACTATCCCTTTAATGGAGATGTTGTGCAATAAATTCAATAATCCTTAATCAAAGCACATCGAATTTTATTGTGAATCATCTTGAATCAAATAGCTAATTAATTGAAAACCTATGAATTGTTCATCAATTCGCTATATACCCAAAGATTCATAGCCCTTTTAGGCACATAACCAACATTATATAACGTTTAATAAATAGTTAACATAGCTTTAAATTGATGGCCTGGCATATTTAATATTTAAAGTATACACTCTAAAAAAAAAAAAAAAAGGTTCTATATGGCACCAAAAATGGTTCTTAGCTCATAATCATAGGGGAACCTTTTTTAGTGCTATATAGCACCATTTTTGGTGCTTCAGTGGTTCTTCACCGGTTCTTTGACTAAGGTGCTATATAGCACCGCTAACTATGGTGCTATCTAGCACCGCTACCATATACAGAACATGCTAAGATATGGTGCTATATAGCACCAAAAGTGGTTCCTCTATGATTACGACGAAGAACCATTTTTGGTGCCATATAGAACCTTTTTTTTTTAGAGAGTGTATAAAACCAAGATCCATATCTATATAATAAAATATTTAAAGATATCATAATATAAATAAATATTTAACATTAGTATCTATTATAAGTAAATATCAGTAAAAGATGTATTAATAAATCCTACCATTCAAGTTTGTTTTTAATACTTTTACTGAGCTTTTATTCAGCAAGAATACATTAAATTATCAAAACGTGACAGTAAAGGCATTTCTAATGTTACAAAAGTTTCTTGAGCACCAAATCAGCATATTAGAAAGATTTCTGAAGGATCATATAATGACTAATGAATATTTCGTAATTGTAATAATATTTCACAATATTACAGTTTTTACTGTATATTTAATCAAATAAATGCAGCTTTGGTCAGCATTACAAACTTCTTTCATAAACAAAGAAAAATCTTGCCAATATTAAGATATACACATGATGCACCATGATGTGAATTGCACTTAAATTCAAATCTAGTGGGGGGGGGTATAAAAACCACCTTGATACCAAGCTTCTGCCGACTGATTAAAATGTCTACAGAATCTTGTTGTATGTACAGAGACATACCTCAATTAGGCTGTAGGTACCAATCTGAAGAACACGCAATGCATCTAGCAAAGATATTTATTATATGCGCAAAAAAATTAAGTGTTAAGCCTGAGGCAAACTACAACTCACCCACTGCACCAGATTTGCATAAAATGTATTTAGTTTATCTCTAAAACGAGGTATTGAAAGCTAAACAACACGGATAGGTGAAAGAGTCCAGCCAAGCATCGATAGTTTTGTTTTAGTACAGTACAGTACAGTACCATCATAAACACTTAAAAGCCTGGATGACACAAATAAACACTAATACACTGATATTCAGTGAAAGCCTAAAACCTATACAGTCACAAGAAAAACTGCAGAAAAGAAGACCAAATAATACAGATAATGTATTCACAAGGAAACAAGCAACACAAACTAAAATTTCTAGCAAATCTAAATAAATAAAAAATAATACCGTAATAATAATTTGCTATGAACACTGTATCTAGACATCGTTCCTCCTATATAAAGATAAGCGAGTATGACTAAAAGATATTAATAACCTTAAAAATAACTTAATCATTGACATGAATATTAATGAATCACCCCAAGCCTATAATTGTAAATGAAACCACTGAGTGTAGAGTTCACTCTCTCCTGCAAGAGGATCTGTAGTAAAGCCAATATCAAGTCACCACTAGAGGAAATTCAATATAGTGGAGTTGGTTAGTTTCCCATGAACCTTCTTAGCCACAGGCACTCTGGAGTGAAAGCACTCGCAACGTAAAAGTATAATTTACGAAAAAGAAATCATGGGTCAGAAAAATGCAGGCAAACTGAAGCACAAGATATTGTTTCTATGGGTGGGGTGTTTCCAAGTTTCGTGTACATGTATAAAAATAATAGTTTAAGCTGTCAGTAGTTCTCAAAACGGTAAAGATCAGTTACATATTCAGTGTAAGGCTGCATGTTTTGCAGTGCCTTTATAGCTCAATACATGAGGGATTAAATGTCAATTTTTCAATCAAAAATATGATAATATAATAAATGAGCCATTAATTGCATCTGATATTTAATATGTCTCCAGCAGACTTCTCAATTAGCATATTACACAGCTCTCTGGAATACTTCATGCTGATTGGCCAAGCGTGGTATTTTGTGATATTTTGTATACACACAGAAACAATGTATATTTCTACATATAGCTATGCTAGATTCATGCATCTCTGCGATCCCTTCTCTTATAATAAATACATTTCAAGTCACAACAATATGTCAGGCTCATTTTTTTTTTTTTGGAATGTAGCTGTGTATAAACAGGGAAATGTGCTGTAGCTGATCATGTCTCTTTGCCCTACGATGCACTACCAACAATCATGAAGACAAGACAATTTATTTGGTTGTCGTTTTTGAAGCTGACAGCTCTTCAACACCCATGGCCTCATGAGATATTAAAGTGTCCATCAGATGAGCACTTCATAATCTTTGTAGAAGCAGCAAATCATCAAGGAAGCTCCGAGGACACAATAGCTAGCTAGGTATGAAATTGTATAGATTAGTGGAACAGGTTTTAAGATCAAACATAAAAAGTGAAAGTGAAGTGATGTGTGGCCAAGTATGGTGACCCATACTTGGATTTTGTGCTCTGCATTTAACCCATCCAAGTGCACACACACAGTAATGAACACACACACACACACACCGTGAACACACACCCGGAGCAGTGGGCAGCCATATTGCTGCGGCGCCTGGGGAGCAGTTGGGGATTCGGTGCCTAGCTCAAGGGTCTCTCCTCAGTCGTGGTATTGAGTGTGGAGGAGGGCGATGGTTATTCCCTTCCCCCTACCGACAATTCCTGCCGGACCTGAGACTCGAACCTGCAACCTTCCGGTTACAAGTCCGACTCTCTAACCATTAGGCTTGTTTTTGTCATGGAACAAGCACGTGAATAATTTCCATCAGAACTTCTTTCTTAAGTAACACGCCACTATTTTTGAAAATAGACTAATTTTAGACCAACTCCCCTAGAGTTAAACAGTTGAGTTTTACCGTTTTCAAACCCATTCAGCAGATCCGGGTCTGGCGGTAGCACTTTTAGCATAGCTTAGCATAGATCATTGAATCTGATTAGACCGTATCTCGCTAAAAAAAAAAAAGACCAAAGAGTTGAAATTTTTCCTATTTAAAACTAGACTCTTCTGTAGTTACATCGTTACGATATGGCCTAAAATCCATATTGCGATATACATTGCCGCCTCTTGCGATAACGAAATATATTGCAATATAAAAATTATAAGCGAACCATTTCAGAACGGCTTAGACCCTAAGGAAAGAAAGAAACTTTTCTTTTAAGAAAGAAACGTTGTATGTAGTTGAGAACATTTATTGTGCAAAACTGTAATTATAACATTGTTGCAGATAAATAAAATTCAAGTACACTAGCTGCAGAGACTTTAACAAAAAAAAAAGCAGAATGTTTTAAAAAACCGTCCTGTATGCGCTTATCCATATAATGGCAGTGAATAGCGACCAGGCTAAAACGTTACAAAAATTATAAAAAAGTATCACGCAATGATACAGGGAGATGCGTGCCAGATCTATACCAATTTCGGTAACGCAATTTATTTTTATTTTTTTTTTATTTAAGTATTTAAAAAAATTAAATGCAATTCAATAAGTTTATTATTTATGATGATAATCATTATAAGTAAATAATACATAAACATTTAAAGGCTGTATGCTGTTTAAAAGTAAAAGATCAAGTGAAAAATAAGCAACCATCTAGGCATAAATTTTTATTAGTTGAGACAAATTATTATTACATAGAGACAGTTATATCTACTGTAGACTACAACAGTAGCCTAATATATTCAGAAAAATTTCTCATGTTAAACCAAACTTTTATTTTGACGGGTTGCCGTGAACACCTTTGAGTGTCTGTTCATTTTATGATATGACAGTTTTCTCAAATTAAATGGTAAATTCTCATGAAGTGATGGTTTATGCATTCGTGTCCTCTATAGCAGTGTTTCCCAACCTTTTTTCAGTCGTGGCACCCTTTGAAAATGTTCTCCATTTTGTGGCACCCCCTCGCATATGTTACGCTAGGGGTATAACGGTACAGATTGCTCACGGTTCGGTGTGTATCGCGGTTTTAGGTTCACGGTTTCGGTACGGTTCAGTATTTGCTATGTTCAGGGAAAAAATAACTACTGTCAAATAAAAATAAAGCAAATAATAAGAACAAATAATTTAAATACAAGCAGCAGCACAAATAAATACTTTTGAGCAAAGATACTAATAAAATAAACTATGCTTTTCAGGTACGTCTAACATTAGTTTTCAGGTACAGAAAATGATCAAATGTAAAATAACATTGCATATTTGACTGTATAAATCAATCAAGAGCAGTGAGTGATGTCCTTGTGTTTTGTTGTTTGACATTAAACAGACATCAGTAAATGCTCCTGCCCCTTTAAGACCTAATGCATGGATATGCGTCGTCTTTCTCGACTGTATAAAGTTTACTTTAGGCATATACAGACTATGTCTGCTAGAATACTCATCAAGATGGACATGTTGACATACTTTTTGTGTGAGTGTGTCCGTTCAAGAGCAATACTTGAAAGAGAACTCAATATTTGCGCGCTGTGAGACGTGTGCGCGCTTTCGGATGAGGGCACAGAGACACATTTTCTCACAGTGCGCGCGACTTCTCATTCGCGTCTTCCGGCACATCACCCGGGTGATGACGGCAAAAATTACTGGTCATATTCAAACATCCGGTAGCACTCGCATGCATTGAACAAAGTTTAAAAAGAGAGAATTATTTGAAAAATTTGAAAGAAAAAAAAATGGTTCCGGTTGGGAAACACTGCAGAGACTACAAAGACAGTGAGTGAGTGAGTGAGTGAGTGAGTGAGTGAGTGAGTGAGTGAGTGAGTGAGTGAGTGAGAGTGTGTGTGTGTGTGTGTGTGTGTGTGTGTGTGTGTACACATTTAAGCGATAAGACATTGAACGTTTTAAATTTAAAACAGCTTATTATGTAGGTAGCCAATGGGCCTGTTTAACTTGATGCAAAGGTATGTTTTTATGATTAAAATGAATTAAAATTATTACCCTAACATCCGTCTTCCTGTGCACTGAAATTTGTTTATGTAGCTGTGACAACGCGCAACATGTGCGAGCATATTGCATATTAGGCTACATGTGGCTGGCAGCGCAACTTCAGCGCTGCTGGCAGGACCATCGAGTAGAGGAGGACAGCCTTGAAGCCATTCACAGTTGATGCAATAAAAACCTGGATTAGCCTAAACTTTGATGGATGGATTATGTAAATAGATCCCATGTTGCAGTTTGGTAGCTATACAGTTTTCAATAAAAATGTTAAGAGTGATTTTCATTTCAATAAGCTGCATTTGTGTTACGTTAATGTTTTGTTCTGTTAGCTTGGGCCATTTTTGGTAGACCTTTGTTCAGTTAATTTCAATTGGCTATTTGATTGGGCCTGTGTTAATGTGTGTATTTGTTTCCCTGTGTGCGCGCTGATGCGCTCATCTGTAATCATTTCAGAATGCCTTCCTACAGTTGCTTCATAAAAGCAGGCTTTCCACACGAACAAACGTACATGTGTCATTAGTATGAGAAAAAAAAATAGATTTGGGTCGGGCTTGGACATAAATAACTTAATGGCTGTCGGGTTCAGTTACTGCTCTGTCGGACGGCGGGCCGTGCACGGACAGAAATGCGGCCCGATCACTACTCTACTAGGAACTATACTCTCATTCCGGTGTAATAATCGAGAAACTTTGCTGCCGTACCATGGGTGCAGCGGCACAATGATATTACAGAGCGCCTAAAAATAGGCTAACTTCCGTCAACATAACCAACGTGACAACCTGCTTGCACAGGGAACATGCTGGGGACTATTTCAGGTGCTGCGTAATATCTGTATGTATGTATATTTATACACTTAAAACACTATAAATCACACAAAACAGCAAGCGAGTTCGCTGACATTACCTGTGTGTGGCTTTCTCAGGTGACTTGGCCTGGTCTCCAGTTTGCTCAGGCCCGATGACCTTCCAGCCTGCTGAATGAGAAAAGCATTCCTGGACCTCCTCTCACGGGTGTCTGGATTGGAGCTGCTGCCCTCACTTAATTCTGGAGCTTGTTCAATCTCACTGGCCTCTGACTGGTCAGGGTTAGCGTTTGCATTAGCATCAGTGTCAAGGTTCAGCTCTTTCACCGTCTGCAGCGTTACTGGTTCCGTATGGGCAGTTGTGCTCTCGCACTGTGTGTTGGCTGTGTGGCTGGTATCTGGCAGTAAGGGCTTTTCCGTGACAGTCTGGGCTGGGGTGATGGACACCTGTGAGGTAGAAACAGCTTGGCTAAAGGTTTCAGGTGGAGCAGCTGGGCTGGGGGCAGGCAAAGCGTCCACTTCCGAGACAGAATCTTCGGTGACGTGAACGAAATCGGATGGTGTGATTGCTGTGGTGCGGTCTTCTGAGATCATGGGTGACTGTAGAGAACTCTCTGCCAATTCTCCAGGCCAGGAACCTGGGGTACCAGTTTTAGGAGGCTCTTCTGCGCTATCCTGACCATTACCCTGATCCAGGACATTAGACAAGTTTTTGGAAACCCGCTGGTGAGCTGAGAAGGACTTGGGCAGCATCTTCTTGTGCTTAGAAGATCTCTTGCTGCTCACGTCATCGAGGAACCCCGAATCATCTCCCTCATTCGTCCGTGAGCTGATGCAGTTAATGAACACATTGCGGTTGGCTGACACTTTCTCAAGGTTTTCTGTCTGAGATCGTGGGATCTTCTTCTTGTGTCCGCCGAATCCGAACGAATGCCGAGTCTTTGAGATGCAACTGTCTCGAAAGACGTCTTCAGAATCCTGGCTGTGATTGTCCAGGCTGAGCTGGGTTGGGTCGCTGTTCCTCTTGCTGTGGAAGCTGAGTGACGGAGCGCGGAACAGGCTGCGGCGTTTGCTCGTGCTGCTGGAGCTGGAGTTCGTGCTGGATGGAGAGGAAGTGTGGACGCCATTGCCGATACCACCGGAAGAGGGTGAGGAGGGGAGCGAGTCCTGTCTCTTTCGTACACTACGTCTGAAGATGGGAAGCCTGGAGACCAGGGTGGAGCGCCGTGTCCCTGATTCGCCCATGAAGATCGAGCACCAAATCAGACACTCTGCAGACAAGAAAAAAAGGCCAACATTAGCATGATGGTCTGAATAAACAGACACAATCAGGATTGGAAGTTACCACCAGCCAAATAATTTAAGTCAGTTTGGATTCTTTACCAGGCAGCCACTATGGCAAGCTAGGGATGGCGAAAACTAAACATTTTCTTGACCGACCACCGAGCCTCATTAGCCGGTTGAAACCGGTTAACCGATTAGTTAAAAAAATATGCTGCGCTATTTGAAATAACAGCCGCAACTCGCGAGCCGCGCCTGCAATTTCGCAACTCTGTCGCATCTCTCTGCCGCTCTGCCTCCCGCTCTCTCACACACACACACACACACACACACACACACACACGCGCACACACACTGTCCAGGTGCCGCCGCCTGCCTTCCACTCACGTAAATTTTTTTAAATCCCCTACAGCGCGAAACATGAGTCCCGCAAACGCGGCGCTGATAATAGTCTCTGAGCGCTGTTTGTCACATTTCCTACCAGCTAGCATAGATAACACGGTTGGCTTAGGCTACCTTTCTCACCCGAAGAGGCTTGCGGGTGTCGCGTTTTCAGGTGATACATCATAGATGATGTGCTACTACTGTATTTAAGCACTGTATCACACAAGTTGCAACTTACATCTGTGTCGTTCTTTTTGGTGAAATGATCCCACACACTACTTTTCTTTGCACGCTTCATACTGCCGTCTAACCTCGAGTGTTTTATTTAGCCTGTTTACTTTTTGCAAACCTTGTGAGCGCGCAAACCCAAACGCTGTGACTTTGCGCCAAATGTTTTTATTGGTTTATTAAGTACAAACAGGCGAGTTATGAAAAATTGAGTGTGAGGGATTTGTTCACTTCACACAAAAAGATTTTTGAATGAGATGGCTAACTGTAGTAGCGTTTAGTCCACTGTCTATAATAGCCTAATTTTTTTTTTTTAACCGACAACCGACAACTTTGATCGGTTAACGTTGATACGTTCAACCATCGGTCAAACGGTCATCGGTTAACATCCCTATGGCAAGCAACACGTCTCATTTGACAAGAATTGATGTTGTTTTTGTTTCTAAACTAGTTCTTGATGAATAAACCAATTTGTTTATAGATTGATGAACAGGCGCAGGCAAAGTTGGAGAGGAACATGATCTTTAGAGCCGCTTGTTTCAGGGCAGAATTGTGTCTTAACAGTAAACAAATAGTGTTATATCGACCACCCTGCATTTTAAGATATCAGCTCAGCCATTTTAAATAAAAATAAAAATAAACTATATCGAATGACCACTATTTCAAATGCAAAAGCAGCCCAGGTTCACTTGATTTTGACATTTGCCCAATTCCAGATCATTTTAAAATATCATCTAAAATGTCTAAAACAAATAAAGAAAAAATAAAAGAATCCCCCCAAAAAGGTATACTGTATTTAATAAGAAAACAATGTTTCGTTAATCACTGTTCTTGTATTATTCTTGGATTTATGAGGGATCACTTTTTGATCCTCAAATGTGGAAATAAATCTGAATTAAAATCCTGTATATCAGTTCAATAATTAGTTTAATCAACTAATTGATGGTAAAGCTCTGCATTCACTGTGTAGGCAAAAAAATGGCCCACCCTAGACAAAAAGATTTAGATTCACAGGGGGAAAATCTAGGAGGGCTGCATTACTGTTTGCTGAGCACAATTACAGCACATTAAGCAGACTGTGCTGACCTACTGCCAATATTGTCCTGAAAATCACAGTGAATCAGTAAAGGTAATGTGAAGGTGTTTCCTCTAACAAATTTACAAAACATGCACACACCCCATAACACAGTAGTGACAGTTGAATACACCCTTGACAGCATTACTTAGCTTGATTGACCTGATGTGTTTTAATTAGTTCTTGAGAAAAATAAATCGTGATTAATCGCATCCAAAATAAACGTTTGTGTTTACATAATATATGTGTACTGTATAATATATATATATATATATATATATATATATATATATATATATATATATATATATATATATATATATATATAAACAAACATTTTCTTAAATATATAGATGCATGAGTGTGTATTTATATATACATAATAATTAGTACACACACATATATTATGTAAACACAAACTTTTATTTTGGATGCAAAGAATTTTTCCCAGTTTTAATGAGTAATGACAAATACTACAGCACACGTTTATTTTTAGATAACATAACCATGGCAAAGCCAGTGTAATAAACAACAGATCAATTTAGTGAACTATGTAAATAAATCATGCAATTGTGTGGAGACAGGTGCATCTTACTTGACATAAGGGACATTTAGAGACGTACGCTAGCAAAAAAAGTAGTTTATCTATCATAAAATCTGAAAAATGATGCCAAGAGAGCAAGAATATCCATAGTGCCATGATCAGTGAATCAAAGTAAAAAGGGCCCATAACCTACAAGCTTATGTGAGCTGCCTCTCTAAACAGCATTTTTGGACATCATACGCGCGTTCTTCATATTTGGGAATCTTAGTACTTCTATGGAGCACAAACATGCTTCCTGTTTAGGTAACTCGCTATGTTTTAGACTCAGCAATAGCGAAATACAGACCTATTATTATTATATAGAGCCATCATAGCATCTGCACTGATGGACACACGGCGTCAGGAAACACCGACTAACCAATAAAACGGCGACATTCAGCAGCCGCCTCTGACCGCAGTACAGCCCCGCACACAAACATTACCTTGAGACGAATTCCCCGTTTACAACCCGCAAATATTCCGTTTGCTGACCGTTTGAGCGTAAAGCCAAAATGTTCGTGGCATCACATCCGGCGAGTTTCACGTCAAGGAAGCGCTAAATTCTCCTGTCAGAATCCAGGATCTCTCGCGCTAAATCCACCTCAAGTGACGTGGAATGTTGCTTCCGCGTTTCAGCCTCTGCGCATGACGCAAGGTACCTGCGTGAGCGTCATTTAAAGACGGCACACAGGTGCAGCAGCCCTGGGATAGTAAAAGAACGCAAGCGTAGAGTATAATGCAGAATTATCATCAGTATCGTTATGTTATTTCCATGTAGGCTATAGGCTCTAGATGAAAAATGTTTCAATTTATAAACAGCATCACAAGATGGTACATTTTATGAAGGCTATAGGCTAAATGTTATTGATTTATAAGGGAATTCTAAGTTATATATTATTTATGTTGGTGTTGTTTACGTTAAAAATGCATTTATAATCATCGTGATTCTTTTTTAAAGACACCGCAGATTTTTTATGATGTTGTGCACATTGTAGGCTAGGCTACATGATGTAACGCGAAGATTAAATGTCGATTACTTGTTTCTTAATTGTTTGAGAAGATGCACAATGACATCTTGAATCGATCAAAACTGATGAAGCATATTTAATCATACCACGTTTTCCCGTTCTCTTGTCACGTGAATTTGATTCTCCTCCTGTAAGGAATCAGTAAAACTGTATTGAATAAAATCGAAATAGTCCGCTCTATAGGTCTAGCCTATAGGCTAAGTATAAAGGCAAAATATCCAATTCATAAGCTGATCGAGTCCAGAAATACAAATGCATGTTAAATCACGCCTTGAACAACGTGCCCTACAACTCCTTTCTCCTCTCAAACCCCAAAAACATCACTGAGCTCAAATTCCCTCATAGACGTAATTCTTCTGAATTCCACGCGGTGTCCCTGTTGCCACAAAATTGAGCCTCTTGGAGGGCATGTT